>JAUPFR010000387.1:0-26028 GCA_036925125.1 Oreortyx pictus | reverse complement strand
TGGCAACTGGGGGGGGGGGCAGCTATGGGGGCAGCTAGGGGGGGCAGCTATGGGGGGGCAGCTATGGGGGGGGGGCACGGGGGGGGCAGCTATGGGGGGGCAGCTATGGGGGCAGCTGTGGGGGGCAGCTATGGGGGCAGCTATGGGGGCAGCTGTGCGCGGGGGCAGCTATGGGGGCAGCTATGGGGGCAGCTATGGGGGGGGCAGCTATGGGGGCAGCTGGGGGGGGGGCAGCTATGGGGGGCAGCTATGGGGGCAGCTGGGGGGGGCAGCTTATGGGGGCAGCTATGGGGCAGCTGGGGGGGGGCAGCTATGGGTGGGCAGCTATGGGGGCAGCTGTGGGGGGCAGCTATGGGGGCAGCTATGGGGGCAGCTGGAGGGCAAGCTATGGGTGGGCAGCTATGGGGGCAGCTAGGGGGGGCAGCTATGGGGGTGGCAGCTACGGGGGGGCAGCTATGGGGGAGCAGCTATGGGGCAGCTATGGGGGGGGCAGCTATGGGGGAGCAGCTATGGGGGGCAGCTATGGGGGCAGCTGTGGGGGGGCAGCTATGGGTGGGCAGCTATGGGTGAGCAGCTATGGGGGCAGCTATGGGGGGCAGCTATGGGGGGGCACTGGGAGGGGCAGCTATGGGGGGGCAGCTATGGGGGGGCAGCTATGGGGGGGCACTGGGAGGGGCAGCTATGGGGGGGCAGCTAGTGGGGGGGCAGCTGTGGGGGGGGGACGGGGGGGCAGCTATGGGGGGCAGCTGTGGGGGGGCACTGGAGGGGCAGCTATGGGGGGGGCAGCTATGGGGGGCAGCTAGTGGGGGAGCAGCTGTGGGGGGGGGGGACGGGGGGGCAGCTATGGGGGGCAGCTGTGGGGGGGCAGCTGTGGGGGGGGGCAGCTATGGGGGCAGCTATGGGGGTGCAGCTATGGGGGGGGCAGCTGTGGGGGGGCAGCTGTGGGAGGGCCATGCGGGGGGGGACTATTTGGGGAGGGGGCGACTATGGGGGGCCATGGGAAAGGGGGATGGGAAGGGGTTGGGGCCACCATGGGGGGGCTGTGGGGGGGGCCATGGGGTGGGGGGTCACAGCTGTAGGGGTGGAGGGTCATGGGGGGGGGGGGCGGGGGCAGCTATTTGGGGGGGGGGGGGGGCAGCAGGATGGGGACAGCTTGGGGACGCGGGTATGGGGTGGGGGACAGTGGGGTACGGTTGTCCCTGCGGACAGAGGGATCAGTGGATGGGGACCTCAGGGGCACGTGACGGGGATGTGGGAAAGGGGGGGGGGACCTTGGGGACAGGGGATGGGGGGCCCTGGGGTTATGGGGTCTTGGGGGGCTTTGGGGACTCGGGGGGACCCAGAATTGGGGGGGCTTTGGGGACCTTGGGGACACGGGATGGGGGACCTTGGGGACATGGGGTCTCTGGGGACAGGGACAGGGGGTGGGGGGACCGTGGGGTCGTGGGGACACGGGTGGGGGACACGGGAACCTCGGGGACACGGGGGCGTTGGGGACACGGGTGGGGGACCGTGGGGTTATGGGGTCTGGGGGACTCTGGGGGGCACGGGATGGGGGTGACAGCGCCCACGGGGACTTCGGGGACCCACGTGGGGGGAGGTGGGGGGGGGGGGGGGGGGGGGGGGGCACAGCGGCGGGTGCCGATCCCAAATCGCCCCTCCCCCCCCCCCCCCCCCCCCTCCCCCCCCCCCCACCCCGAACCCATTCCGGGAACCGAAAGCGAAAGCGATCGCAGCGCTCACCATGGCGGGACCGGCACCGGGACCGGGACCGGGACCGGGACCCGAAACCGACACCGGGACCGACACCGGGGACCGACACCGGGACCGACACCGGGACCGGGAGCGGAGCGGCCGCCGCGGCCCCTCCCGTACCGCAATCCCCGCCCCACGGCCACGCGTGGCGGTGCCCGCGCTGCCCCACAGCGCGGAGCTCAAAGGGCGGCGGTGTCCCCTCACCCCCCCCCCCCCCCCGCGCGTGTCCCCTGAGATCCCATCCATGTGCGACCCCAAATGTGTCGACCCCCCCCATCCCCCCCCCCCCGGACCCCAACGTCCCTATATCCCCACAGATGGGGGTGTGCCCCCTCCCAGTGTCCCCATAACCCCAAAGATGTGCCCCCCCCCCCCGGGACCCCAATGTCCCCAAACCCCATAGATGTGTCCCCCCCCCGGGACCCCAATGTCCCCAAACCCCATAGATGTGTCCCCCCCCGGGACCCCAATGTCCCCAAAACCCCATAGATGTTGTCCCCCCCCCCCGAGACCCCAATGTCCCCAGAGCCCCATAGATGTGTCCCCCCCCCGGGACCCCAATGTCCCCAAACCCCATAGATGTGTCCCCCCCCCCCCGGGACCCCAATGTCCCCAAACCCCATAGATGTGTCCCCCCCCCCCCGAGACCCCAATGTCCCCAGAGCCCCATAGATGTCCCCCCCCCCCCCCGGGACCCCAATGTCCCCAAACCCCATAGATGTGTCCCCCCCCCGGGACCCCAATGTCCCCAAACCCCATAGATGTGTCCCCCCCCCCGGGACCCAATGTCCCCAAACCCCATAGATGTGTCCCCCCCCCCGAGACCCCAATGTCCCCAAACCCCATAGATGTGTCCCCCCCCCCCGGGACCCCAATGTCCCCAAACCCCATAGATGTGTCCCCCCCCCGAGACCCCAATGTCCCCAGAGCCCCATAGATGTCCCCTCCCCCCGGGACCCCAATGTCCCCAAACCCCATAGATGTCCCCCCCCCCCCCGGGACCCCAATGTCCCCAAACCCCATAGATGTGTCCCCCCCCCCCCCGGGACCCCAATGTCCCCAAACCCCATAGATGTGTCCTCCCCCCGGGACCCCAATGTCCCCAAACCCCCATAGATGTGTCCCCCCCCCCGAGACCCAATGTCCCCAAACCCCATAGATGTGTCCTCCCCCCGGGACCCCAATGTCCCCAAACCCCATAGATGTGTCCCCCCCCCCGGGACCCCAATGTCCCCAAACCCCATAGATGTGTCCCCCCCCCGGGACCCCAATGTCCCCAAACCCCATAGATGTGTCCCCCCCCCCGAGACCCCAATGTCCCCAAACCCCATAGATGTGTCCCCCCCCCGGGACCCCAATGTCCCCAAACCCCATAGATGTGTCCCCCCCCCCGAGACCCCAATGTCCCCAAACCCCATAGATGTGTCCCCCCCCGGGACCCCAATGTCCCCAGAGCCCCATAGATGTCCCCCCCGCCCCGGGACCCCAATGTCCCCAAACCCCATAGATGTGTCCCCCCCCCGGGACCCCAATGTCCCCAGAGCCCCATAGATGTGTCCCCCCCCCCGGGACCCCAATGTCCCCAAACCCCATAGATGTGTCCCCCCCCCGGGACCCCAATGTCCCCAAACCGTGGGGACGTGGGCAGCGGGGGGGGGGTGGCAGCAGAAGGATGGGGACCTCAGGGGACACAGAGGGGACACGTGATGTCCCCATGTCCCCATGGTGACCTTATAGTGTCCCTGTGGTGTCCCTGTGGTGTCCCCATGGTGACCCTATAGTGTCCCTGTGGTGTTCCTGTACTGTCCCTATAGTGTCCCTGTGGTGTCCCTATAGTGTCCCTGTGGTGTCCCTATGGTGTCCCTATAGTGTCCCTGTGGTGTCCCTATAGTGTCCCTGTGGTGTCCCTATGGTGTCCCTATAGCGTCCCTGTGGTGTCCCTATACTGTCCCTATAGTGTCCCTGTGGTGACCCTATAGTGTCCCTGTGGTGTCCCTACAGTGTCCCTGTGGTGTCCCTATGGTGTCCCTACAGTGTCCCTGTGGTGTCCCTGTGGTGTCCCTATACTGTCCCTACAGTGTCCCTGTGGTGTTCCTGTACTGTCCCTATAGTGTCCCTATGGTGTCCCTATAGTGTTCCTATAGTGTCCCTATAGTGTCCCTGTGGTGTCCCTATACTGTCCCTATAGTGTCCCTATAGTGTCCCTATGGTGTCCCTATACTGTCCCTATAGTGTCCCTATGGTGTCCCTATAGTGTTCCTATAGTGTCCCTGTGGTGTCCCTATAGTGTCCCTGTGGTGTTCCTATACTGTCCCTATAGTGTCCCTATAGTGTCCCTGTGGTGTCCCTATACTGTCCCTATAGTGTCCCTATGGTGTCCCTATACTGTCCCTATAGTGTCCCTATGGTGTCCCTATGGTGTCCCTATAGTGTCCCTATGGTGTTCCTGTGGTGTCCCTGTGGTGTCCCTATGGTGTCCCTATAGTGTCCCTATGGTGCCCCTATAGTGTCCCTATGGTGTCCCTGTGGTGTCCCCACGTCCCTGTGGTGTCCCCACGCTGTCACTGCTGCAGCTCTGGGGCTTCCAGCACTGCCCACCACCCCCTGCCCCATAGCCACCCCATAACCGCCCCACAGCTGCCCCATAACAGCCCCACAGCTGCCCCGTAAGTGCCCCATAGCCGCCCCATAACAGCCCCGTAGCCACCCCATAACTGCCCCACTGCTGCCCCATAACTGCCCCACAATCAGTGTCCCATAACAGCCCCATAGCCACCCCATAACCGCCCCACAGCTGCCCCATAACAGCCCTGTAGCCACCCCATAACCACCCCACAGCTGCCCCATAACAGCCCCGTAGCCACCCCATAACCGCCCCACAGCTGCCCCATAACAGCCCTGTAGCCACCCCATAACCGCCCCACAACTGCCCCATAACAGCCCCGTAGCCACCCCATAACCGCCCCACAGCTGCCCCATAACTGCCCCACAATCAGTGCCCCATAACTGCTCCACAGCTGCCCCATAACAGCCCCACAGCTACCCCGTAAGTGCCCCATAGCCGCCCCATAACAGCCCCATAGCCGCCCCATAACTGCCCCACAATCAGTGCCCCATAACAGCCCCACAGCTGCCTCGTAAGTGTCCCATAGCTGCCCCATAAGTGCCCCATAGCCGCCCCATAACTGCCCCACAATCAGTGCCCCATAACTGCCCCATAGCCGCCCCATAACAGCCCCACAGCTGCCCCATAACAGCCCCACAGCTGCCCCATAAGCGCCCCGTACACCCCACGGCAGCCCCGTGGCCGCCCCACACCGGGGGAGGGGTCAGAGGTCACCGTGTCAGAGGTCACGGCGGGGTCAGAGGTCACGGGGGCGGCTCCTGCGCGGCGCCGCCGTTGGTTGGCGCTGTGTGCCACGCGGTGACGCGGCGTGGGGCGGGGACACGGCCACGGACACGGACACGGCGCTGCCATGGCGGCCGCGGCGGAGCCGGGTGCGGTGTGGGGCCGCTGTGGGGCCGCTGTGGGGCTCAGGGACCGTGATGCGGCTGTGGGGCCGCTGTGGGGCGGGGACTATGGGGACTGTGGGGCTGTGGGGCCGCTGTAGGGATGCTGTGGGGCTGCTGTGGGGGTTATGGGCTGCAGTGGGGCAGCTATGGGGCAGTGAGGCTATGGGGCGGCTGTGGGGCTGCTGTGGGACTCAGGGACCGTGATGGGGCTGTGGGGCCGCTGTGGGGCGGGAACTATGGGGACTGTGGGGCTGTGGGGCCGCTGTAGGGACGCTATGGGGTCGCTATGGGGCTGTGGGACTGCAGTAGGGCTGCTATGGGGCTGTGGGGCTGCTATGGAGCCTGTGTGGGGGCTGTGGGCTGCTATGGGGCAGTGAGGCCATGGGGTGGCTGTGGAGCCGTTGTGGGGCTGCTATGGGGCCGCTGTGGGACTCAGGGACTGAGATGGGGCTGTGGGGCCGCTGTGGGGCGGGGACTATGGGGACTGTGGGATGCTGTGGGGCAGCTATGGGGCAGTGAGGCTATGGGGTGGCTGTGGGGCTGCTGTGGGACTCAGGGACCGTGATGGGGCTGTGGGGCCGCTGTGGGGCGGGAACTATGGGGACTGTGGGATGCTGTGGGGCAGCTATGGGGCAGTGAGGCTATGGGGTGGCTGTGGGGCTGCTGTGGGACTCAGGGACTGTGATGGGGCTGTGGGACCGCTGCAGGGCTGTGGGGTGGGGACTATGGGGACTGTGGGCTGCAGTGGGGCAGCTATGGGGCAATGAAGCTATGGGGCGGCTGTGGAGCTGTGGGACAACAATGGGGCTGTGGGACCATTGTGGGGATGCTGTGGGGGCTGCTATGGGGCTTTGGGGCCGCTGTGGGGCCGCTATGGGGCAGCAAGACTGCTATTGGAACTATAGGGTTGCTCTGGGGCCGCTGTGGGGCAGCGAGGCTGCTATTGGGGTTATTGGGTTGCTGTGGGGCTGCTATGGGGCAGTGAGGCCGCTATTGGAACTATAGGGTTGCTCTGGGGCCGCTGTGGGGCAGCGAGGCTGCTATTGGGGTTATTGGGTTGCTGTGGGGCTGCTATGGGGCAGTGAGGCCGCTATTGGAACTACAGGGTTGCTATGGGGCTGCTGTGGGGCTGCTATGGGGCAGTGAAGCCACTACTGGGACTGTAGGGTTGCTATGGGGCTGCTGTGGGGCTGCTATGGGGAGAGGCCACTACTGGGACTGTAGGGTTGCTATGGGACTGCTGTGGGGCTGCTATGGGGCAGTGAGGCCACTACTGGGACTGTAGGGTTGCTATGGGGCTGCTGTGGGGCAGCAAGACTGCTATTGGAACTATAGGGTTGCTATGGGGCTGCAGCGGGGCCGCTATGGGGCAATGGGGCCACTATTGGGACTATATGGTTGCTATGGGGCCACTATGGGGCAGTGAGGCCACTATTGGGACTATATGGTTGCTATGGGGCCGCTATGGGGCAGTGAGGCCACTGTTGGGACTATAGGGCTGCAGTGGGGCCGCTATGGGGCAGTGAGGCCACTATTGGGACTATAGGGCTGCAGTGGGGCCGCTATGGGGCAGTGAGGCCACTGTTGGGACTATATGGTTGCTATGGGGCCGCTATGGGGCAGTGATGCCGCTCTTGGGACTATAGGGCTGCAGTGGGGCCGCTATGGGGCAGTGAGGCCACTGTTGGGACTATAGGGCTGCAGTGGGGCCGCTATGGGGCAGTGAGGCCACTATTGGGACTATAGGGCTGCAGTGGGGCCGCTATGGGGCAGTGAGGCCACTATTGGGACTATAGGGCTGCAGTGGGGCCGCTATGGGGCAGTGAGGCCACTGTTGGGACTATATGGTTGCTATGGGGCCGCTATGGGGCAGTGATGCCGCTCTTGGGACTATAGGGCTGCAGTGGGGCCGCTATGGGGCAGTGAGGCCACTATTGGGACTATAGGGCTGCAGTGGGGCCGCTATGGGGCAGTGAGGCCACTGTTGGGACTATATGGTTGCTATGGGGCCGCTATGGGGCAGTGATGCCGCTCTTGGGACTATAGGGCTGCAGTGGGGCCGCTATGGGGAAGTGAGGCCACTGTTGGGACTATAGGGCTGCAGTGGGGCCGCTATGGGGCAGTGAGGCCACTATTGGGACTATAGGGCTGCAGTGGGGCCGCTATGGGGCTACTATTGGGACTATGTAGTTGCTATGGGGCCGCTATGGGGCAATGGGGCCACTGTTAGGACTATATGGTTGCTATGGGGCCACTATGGGGCAATGGGGCCACTATTGGGACTATGTAGTTGCTATGGGGCCGCTATGGGGCAGTGAGGCCGCTCTTGGGACTATAGGGCTGCAGTGGGGCCGCTATGGGGCAGTGAGGCCACTATTGGGACTATAGGGCTGCAGTGGGGCCGCTATGGGGCAATGGGGCCACTGTTGGGACTATAGGGCTGCAGTGGGGCCACTATGGGGCAGTGAGGCCACTGTTGGGACTATATGGTTGCTATGGGGCCGCTATGGGGCAGTGATGCCGCTCTTGGGACTATAGGGCTGCAGTGGGGCCGCTATGGGGCAGTGAGGCCACTGTTGGGACTATAGGGCTGCAGTGGGGCCGCTATGGGGCCACTGTTGGGACTATATGGTTGCTATGGGGCCGCTATGGGGCAATGGGGCCACTGTTGGGACTATATGGTTGCTATGGGGCCACTATGGGGCAATGGGGCCACTATTGGGACTATGTAGTTGCTATGGGGCCGCTATGGGGCCCCATATGCCATATATGGGGCCGCCCCACGCCCTCACTCCATCCGCCCCACAGCCGCCACGCGGCGCCGCAGACCGGGCCGTGCCGACCCCGCGCCCCACGGCACCGCAGCG
This sequence comes from Oreortyx pictus, assembly GCA_036925125.1. NCBI lineage: Eukaryota > Metazoa > Chordata > Aves > Galliformes > Odontophoridae > Oreortyx > Oreortyx pictus. The sequence continues at coordinate 17,893 of JAUPFR010000387.1, read as the reverse complement.
CCGCCCCACGGCCGCCCCACAAGTGCCCCCCCGGGGCCGTGCCGCCGCCTGCTGGGCTTCGAGCTGCGGGAGCTGACGCGCTGGGACCGCATCGTGCGGCTGCTGCACCGCCCCACCGACCCCGCCGCGCTCGGCGCGTTCCGCGCTGCCTTCGGTGAGCGGGGGCGGCGGCGGTGACACCGTGGTGGTGGTGGTGATGTGGTGGTGATGTGGTGACGGTGGTGGTGACGCGGTGGTGGTGATGTGGTGGTGATGCGGTGACGGTGGTGGTGACGCGGTGGTGGTGATGTGGTGGTGATGCGGTGGTGGTGATGTGGTGGTGATGTGGTGACGGTGGTGGTGACGGTGGTGGTGGTGATGTGGTGGTGATGTGGTGACGGTGGTGGTGATGCGGTGGTGGTGATGTGGTGGTGATGTGGTGACGGTGGTGGTGACGGTGGTGGTGATGTGGTGGTGATGTGGTGACGGTGGTGGTGACGGTGGTGGTGACGGTGGTGGTGGTGATGTGGTGGTGATGTGGTGACGGTGGTGGTGACGCGGTGGTGGTGATGTGGTGACGGTGACGCAGTGGTGGTGGTGGTGACGCAGTGGTGGTGGTGGTGACGCGGTGGTGGTGACGCAGTGGTGGTGGTGATGGTGGTGATGCGGTGGTGGTGATGGTGGTGGTGGTGGTGACGCGGTGGTGGTGGCGGTGGTGAGGTGGTGGTGGTGGTGGTGATGTGGTGGTGGTGGCAGTGGTGATGTGGTGGTGGTGGTGGTGATGTGGTGGTGGTGGTGGTGGTGACACGGTAGTGATGGTGATGACGTGGTGATGATTGTGGTGGTAATGGTGGTGGTGGTGACAGTGGTGATGGTGGTGGTGGTGATGGAGGTGACGATGGCAGTGGTGGTGGTGATTGTGGTGGTGACGGTGGTGGTGATTGTGGTGGTGACGGTGGTGGTGACAGCGGTGACACTGGTGATGCGGTGGTGGTGATGATGGCGGCGGTGGTGATTATGGTGGTAATGGTGGTGGCAGTGGAGGTGATGGTGAATGTGGTGACAGCGGTGGTGATGATTGTGATGGTGGTGACAATGGAGACGGTGGTGGTGGTGATGAAGGTGATGATGACAGTGGTGGTGGTGATGATGGTGGCGGCAGTGATTCTGGTGGTGACAGCAAATATGGTGACAATGGTGACAATGGTGACAGCGGCGGCGGTGATTGTGGTGGTGGTGGCGGTGATGGTGGTGACAGTGGTGGTGATGGTGACGGTGGTGAGGGAGGTGACAATGGCGGGGGTGGCAGCTGTGGTGATGTGGAGGTGGTGATGGTGGTGGTGGTGATGGTGACGGTGGTGGTGGTGACATGGATGGCGATGTGGTGGTGGTGGTGGTGATGACAGTGGTGGTGGTGATGGTGTTGGTGTTGGAGGTGGTGACAGTGGCGGTGTTGGTGGTGATGTCGGTGTTGGTGGTGGTGACAGTGGTGCTGTTGGTGGTGGTGGTGGCGGCAGTGACAGCGGCAGTGGTGCTGCTGGTGCTGTTGCTGGTGGTGTTGATGGTGTTGGTGGTGGTGGTAATGGTGGTGGTGACAGTGGTGCTGATGGTGCTGATGGTGCTGTTGGTGCTGATGGTGCTGATGGTGCTGATGGTGCTGTTGGTGCTGCTGATGTTGGTGCTGCTGTTGGTGCTGATGGTGCTGATGGTGCTGATGGTGCTGATGTTGGTGCTGCTGATGGTGCTGATGGTGGTGCTGATGGTGCTGATGGTGCTGATGTTGGTGCTGATGGTGCTGATGGTACTGCTGGTGGTGCTGATGTTGGTGCTGCTGGTGGTGCTGTTGGTGCTGATGGTGCTGATGGTGCTGATGTTGGTGCTGATGGTGCTGATGTTGGTGCTGATGTTGGTGCTGATGGTGCTGATGTTGGTGCTGATGTTGGTGCTGCTGTTGGTGCTGATGGTGCTGATGTTGGTGCTGATGTTGGTGCTGCTGTTGGTGCTGATGGTGCTGATGGTGCTGCTGTTGGTGCTGATGTTGGTGCTGATGTTGGTGCTGATGGTGCTGATGGTGCTGTTGGTGCTGATGGTGCTGTTGGTGCTGATGGTGCTGTTGGTGCTGCTGTTGGTGCTGCTGTTGGTGCTGATGGTGCTGATGGTGCTGATGTTGGTGCTGCTGTTGGTGCTGATGGTGCTGATGGTGCTGATGTTGGTGCTGCTGTTGGTGCTGATGGTGCTGATGGTGCTGATGGTGCTGTTGGTGCTGCTGATGTTGGTGCTGCTGATGGTGCTGATGGTGCTGATGGTGCTGTTGGTGCTGCTGTTGGTGCTGCTGTTGGTGCTGATGGTGCTGATGGTGCTGATGTTGGTGCTGCTGTTGGTGCTGATGGTGCTGATGGTGCTGATGTTGGTGCTGCTGTTGGTGCTGATGGTGCTGATGGTGCTGATGGTGCTGTTGGTGCTGCTGATGTTGGTGCTGCTGATGGTGCTGATGGTGCTGATGGTGCTGATGTTGGTGCTGATGGTGCTGATGGTGCTGTTGGTGCTGATGGTGCTGATGTTGGTGCTGCTGATGTTGGTGCTGCTGTTGGTGCTGATGGTGCTGTTGGTGCTGATGGTGCTGTTGGTGCTGCTGATGTTGGTGCTGCTGTTGGTGCTGATGGTGCTGATGGTGCTGATGGTGCTGATGTTGGTGCTGCTGATGGTGCTGATGGTGGTGTCGGTGGCCCAGGGCTGCTGATGGTGCTGATGGTGCTGATGGTGCTGCTGATGGTGCTGATGGTGGTGCTGTTGGTGCTGATGGTGGTGTCGGTGGCCCAGGGCTGCTGATGGTGCTGTTGGTGCTGATGGTGCTGTTGGTGCTGCTGATGTTGGTGCTGCTGTTGGTGCTGATGGTGCTGTTGGTGCTGATGGTGCTGTTGGTGCTGCTGATGTTGGTGCTGCTGTTGGTGCTGATGATGCTGATGGTGCTGCTGATGGTGCTGATGGTGCTGATGGTGCTGATGGTGCTGCTGATGGTGCTGATGTTGGTGCTGATGGTGCTGATGGTGGTGTCGGTGGCCCAGGGCTGCTGATGGTGCTGAGATGTTGGTGCTGTTGGTGCTGATGGTGCTGCTGATGGTGCTGATGGTGCTGATGGTGCTGATGTTGGTGCTGTTGGTGCTGATGGTGGTGTCGGTGGCCCAGGGCTGCTGATGGTGCTGGACGTGCCGCAGGAGCGCGGCCTGGCGCGGTTGGAGCGGCGCTTTGGGGACGGGATGGAGCTGTGCCGCTTCCCACTGCTGCCCGCGCTGCGCCCGCTGCCCCTGGACTGCATGTACCTGCTGTACGCCGTCATGGCGCTCGGTGCGTGCGGGGCGTGGGGGAGGGGCTGCGGGAGGGGGCTATGGGGGGGCTGGGGTCATGGGGGGACGGGGACATGGGGGGGGGTGGGTTATGGGGGGATGGGGTCATGGGGGTGGGGTATGGGGTCATGGGGGGGGATGGGTTATGGGGGGATGGGGTCATGGGGGTGGGGTATGGGGTTATGGGGGAATGGGGTCATGGGGATGAGGTATGGGGTCATGGGGGGGGATGGGTAATGGGGGGATGGGGTCATAGGGAGGTGTGGGGTCATAGGGAGGTATGGGGTCATAGGAGTGGGGGGTGGGTCATGAGGGGATGAAGTCATGGGAGGGTATGGGGTCATGGGGGGGGGGATGGCTTATGGGGGTATGGGGTCATGGGGGTGGGGTATGGGGTTATGGGGGAATGGGGTCATGGGGATGAGGTATGGGGTCATGGGGGGGGATGGGTTATGGGGGGGTGGGGTCATAGGGAGGTATGGGGTCATGGGGGGGGATGGGTTATGGGGGGATGGGGTCATGGGGAGGTATGGGGTCATAGGGAGGTATGGGGTCATAGGAGTGGGGGGTGGGTCATGGGGGGATGAAGTCATGGGGGGGTATGGGGTCATGGGGGGGGATGGGTTATGGGGGTATGGGGTCATGGGGGTGGGGTATGGGGTCATGGGGGGGGACAGGTTATGGGGGGGTGGGGTCATGGGGGTGGGGTATGGGGTCATGGGGGAGGGATGGGTTATGGGGGGATGGGGTCATGGGGAGGTGTGGGGTCATAGGGAGGTATGGGGTCATAGGAGTGGGGGGTGGGTCATGGGGGGATGAAGTCATGGGAGGGTATGGGGTCATGGGGGGGGATGGGTTATGGGGGTATGGGGTCATGGGGGTGGGGTATGGGGTCATGGGGGGGGACAGGTTATGGGGGGGTGGGGTCATGGGGGTGGGGTATGGGGTTATGGGGGAATGGGGTCATGGGGATGAGGTATGGGGTCATGGGGGGGGACGGGTTATGGGGGGGTGGGGTCATGGGGGTGGGGTATGGGGTCATGGAGGGGGGATGGGTTATGGGGGGATGGGGTCATGGCGAGGTATGGGGTCATAGGAGTGGGGGGTGGGTCATGGGGGGATGAAGTCATGGGGGGTTATGGGGTCATGGGGGTGGGTATGGGGTCATGGGGGTGGGTTTGGGGTATGGGGCTGGGCCCAGGGTGTGGGGTTTTGGGGGTGGATACTGTGTCATGGGGGTGGTTGTGGAATCACTGGGATGGGCATGGGGTCGTGGGGGTTGGGGATAATGTTATGGGTACGGGCATGCGGTGGGCATAGGGTCTTAGGGGTAGTTATGGGGTCATGGGGCTGTGTATGGGGTCTTTGGGGTGGGTATGGGGTCATGGGGGTGGGCATGGGGTTATGGGGATGGGTATGGGGTGTCCACGGGGTCCATGTGGTGGTTCTGGGGTCCATGAGGTGGCCATGGGGTCCGTGTGGTGGTTCCGGGGTCCGTGAGGTGGCCATGGGGTCTGTGAGGTGGTTCTGGGGTCCGTGTGGTGGTTGTGGGGTCCGTGTGGTGACCATGGGGTCTGTGAGGTGGTTCTGGGGTCCGTGTGGTGGTTGTGGGGTCTGTGTGGTGACCATGGGGTCCGTGAGGTGGCCATGGTGTCCGTGGGGTGGCCATGGGGTCCATGTGGTGGCCATGGGGTCTGTGGGGTGGTTGTGGGGTCCGTGAGGTGGCCATGGGGTCCGTGGGGTGGCCATGGGGTCCATGTGGTGGTTGTGGGGTCCGTGTGGTGGTTGTGGGGTCTGTGAGGTGGCCATGGGGTCTGTGAGGTGGTTGTGGGGTCCGTGAGGTGGCCATGGGGTCCGTGTGGTGGTTCTGGGGTCCGTGTGGTGGCCATGGGGTCCGTGGGGTGGCCATGGTGTCCGTGGGGTGGCCATGGGGTCCGTGTGGTGGCCATGGGGTCCGTGAGGTGGTTGTGGGGTCCATGAGGTGACCATGGGGTCCGCGGGGTGGCCATGGGGTCCGTGTGGTGTTTGTGGGGTGGTGACGGCCGTGGGGTCCGTGTGGTCGTTGTGGGGTGGTGACGGCCGTGGGGTCCGTGTGGTGGTTGTGGGGTGGTGACGACCGTGGGGTCCGTGTGGTGTTTGTGGGGTGGTGACGGCCGTGGGGTCCATGTGGTGGTTGTGGGGTGGTGACGACCGTGGGGTCCGTGTGGTGGTTGTGGGGTGGTGATGGCCATGGGGTCCGTGTGGTGTTTGTGGGGTGGTGACGGCCGTGGGGTCCGTGTGGTGTTTGTGGGGTGGTGACGGCCGTGGGGTCCATGTGGTGTTTGTGGGGTGGTGACGACCGTGGGGTCCGTGTGGTGGTTGTGGGGTGGTGATGGCCATGGGGTCCGTGTGGTGTTTGTGGGGTGGTGACGGCCGTGGGGTCCGTGTGGTGTTTGTGGGGTGGTGACGGCCGTGGGGTCCATGTGGTGGTTGTGGGGTGGTGACGACCGTGGGGTCCGTGTGGTGGTTGTGGGGTGGTGATGGCCATGGGGTCCGTGTGGTGTTTGTGGGGTGGTGACGGCCGTGGGGTCCGTGTGGTGTTTGTGGGGTGGTGACGGCCGTGGGGTCCATGTGGTGGTTGTGGGGTGGTGACGACCGTGGGGTCCGTGTGGTGTTTGTGGGGTGGTGACGGCCGTGGGGTCCATGTGGTGGTTGTGGGGTGGTGACGGCCGTGGGGTCCATGTGGTGGTTGTGGGGTGGTGACGACCGTGGGGTCCGTGTGGTGTTTGTGGGGTGGTGACGGCCGTGGGGTCCGTGTGGTGTTTGTGGGGTGGTGACGGCCGTGGGGCCGCGCAGGCGCGCTGGGTGTGATGTTGGGCTGCTGCTTCCGTCTGAGCGCGGCCGCGTTCCTGGTGCCGTACTGGTACGTGCTGCTGCTGGACAAGGCCGCGTGGAACAACCACTCGTACCTGTACGGCCTCATCGCCTTCCTGCTCACACTGCTCGGCGCCGACCGATACGGGTACGGGAACGGGAATGGGACGGCGTGGGGTGTGGGGACATGGGGGTGGTATGGGGTGTGGGGATATGGGGACATGGGGATGGTATGGGATGTTGGGGATTTGGGGTTGGTATGGGGTGTGGGGATATGGGGACATGGGGATGGTGTGGGGTGTGGGGACATGGGGATGGTATGGGGTGTGGGGACATGGGGATGGTATGGGGTGTGGGGATATGGGGACATGGGGATGGTATGGGATGTTGGGGATTTGGGGTTGGTATGGGGTGTGGGGATATGGGGACATGGGGATGGTATGGGGTGTGGGGACATGGGGATGGTATGGGGTGTGGGGATATGGGGACACGGGGGTGGTATGGGGTGTGGGGATATGGGGACATGGGGTTGGCATGGGGTGTGGGGATATGGGGATGGTATGGGATGTGGGGATATGGGGACACGGGGGTGGTATGGGGTGTGGGGATATGGGGACATGGGGTTGGCATGCGGTGTGGGGATATGGGGATGGTATGGGATGTGGGGATATGGGGACATGGGGTTGGTATGGGGTGTGGGGACATGGGGTTGGTATGGGGTGTGGGGATATGGGGACATGAGGATGGTATGGGATGTTGGGGATTTGGGGTTGGTATGGGGTGTGGGGATATGGGGACATGGGGATATGGAACTATGGGGACATGGGGACGTGGAGTGAGGGCAATGGGAGGAGGGAGAAGGGACGGGGAGGGGCAGGTGGCGGATGGGGCGGGTTTGGGGTCCCCACGCCTCGCTGTCCCCACGGCGCTGACGTCCCCTGGGTGCCACCCCTGTGTCCCCACAGCTCCATCGATGGCCTCTTCCGCCCGCAGAAGCGCAATGCCCACGTCCCGCTCTGGAACTATGCCGTGCTGCGCGCCCAGGTGGGTGCCCCCTCCCCCTAGATCCCTCCCCCCCACCGCCCCCACCGGGGGACGTCACCGTGTGTGTCCCCGCAGATCTTCATCGTCTACTTCATCGCGGGGCTGAAGAAGTTGGATGCCGACTGGGTGGGCGGGTACTCCATGGGGTCGCTGGCGCGGCACTGGCTCTTCTCCCCGTTCCGGTGAGTGGGTGGGAGGGGTGGGGTTGAGTTGGGTTGGGGTTGGGTTTGAGTTGGGGTTGGGTTGGGGTTGAGTTGGGTTGGGTTGAGTAGGGTTGAGTTGGATTGGAGTTGGGTTGGGGTTGGGTTTGAGTTGGGGTTGGGTTGGGTTGGGGTTGAGCTGGGTTGGGATTGGGTTGGATTTGAGTTGGGTTTGGGTTTGAGTTGGGGTTGGGTTGGGTTGGGGTTGAGCTGGGTTGGGATTGGGTTGGATTTGAGTTGGGTTTGGGTTTGAGTTGGGGTTGGGTTGGGTTGGGTTGGGTTGGGGTTTGTTTTGGGGTTGGGTTGGGCCGGGTTGGGGTTTGGGTTGGGGTTTGTTTTGGGGTTCGGTTGGGTTGGGTTTTGGGTTGGGGTTTGTTTTGGGGTTGGGTTGGGGTTTGTTTTGGGGTTGGGTTGGGTTGGGTTTTGGGGTTGGGTTGGGTTGGGTTTGGGTTGGGCTTTGTTTTGGGGTTGGGTTGCGGTTTGCTTTGGGGTTCGTTTGGGTTGGGTTTTGGGTTGGGCTTTGTTTAGGGGTTGGGTCGGGGGTTGGGTTGGGGTTGGGTTGTGTCGGGTTGCGTTGGGGACACGGGCGGTGCGGTTGCGGTGCCGCAGCCTGGTGCTGTCGGAGGAGATGACGAGCCGCCTGGTGGTGCACGGGGGGGGGCTGGCGCTCGACCTGTCCGCCGGGTTCCTGCTCTTCTTCGACGCCACGCGGCCGCTCGGCCTCATCCTCGTCACGTACTTCCACGCCATGAACTCTCAGCTCTTCAGCATCGGTGACGCCGCCGTGGGACGGGGACGCTGGGGGGGCCCCTGTGCCGTGCTGGGGGCACCGGGGGGGGCCCTGACACTGTTCCCATATCCCCGTGACCCCACGTCCCCAAGGATGGCCCCCTACACCACACTGGGGGCACCGAGGGGGGGGTCCCTAACATGGTCCCCATGTCCCCCCCCACAGGGATGTTCTCATACGCCACATGGGGTCACTGGGGGGTCCCTAACTTGTCCCCCCTGCAGGGATGTTCTCGTACACCATGTTGGGGTCATGGGGGGGTCCCTAACTTCCCCTCCCCCCTTCCCCACAGGGATGTTCTCATCCACCATGTTGGGGTCATGGGGGGTCCCTAACTTTCTCCCCCCCGCAGGGATGTCCCCCTACACCACATGGGGTCACTGGGGGGTCCCTAACTTGTCCCCCCCGCAGGGATGTTCTCGTACACCATGTTGGGGTCACTGGGGGGTCCCTAACTTGTCCCCCCCGCAGGGATGTTCTCGTACACCATGTTGGGGTCACTGGGGGGTCCCTAACTTGTCCCCCCCGCAGGGATGTTCTTGTACACCATGTTGGGGTCACTGGGGGGTCCCTAACTTGTCCCCCCTGCAGGGATGTTCTCGTACACCATGTTGGGGTCATGGGGGGGTCCCTAACTTCCCCCCCCATGTCCCCCCCCACAGGGATGTTCTCATCCACCATGTTGGGGTCATGGGGGGTCCCTAACTTTCTCCCCCCCGCAGGGATGTCCCCCTACACCACATGGGGTCACTGGGGGGTCCCTAACTTGTCCCCCCCGCAGGGATGTTCTCGTACACCATGTTGGGGTCACTGGGGGGTCCCTAACTTGTCCCCCCCGCAGGGATGTTCTCGTACACCATGTTGGGGTCACTGGGGGGTCCCTAACTTGTCCCCCCCCGCAGGGATGTTCTCGTACACCATGTTGGGGTCACTGGGAGGTCCCTAACTTGTCCCCCCCGCAGGGATGTTCTCGTACACCATGTTGGGGTCACTGGGGGGTCCCTAACTTGTCCCCCCTGCAGGGATGTTCTCGTACACCATGTTGGGGTCATGGGGGGGTCCCTAACTTCCCCCCCCATGTCCCCCCCCACAGGGATGTTCTCATCCACCATGTTGGGGTCATGGGGGGTCCCTAACTTTCTCCCCCCCGCAGGGATGTCCCCCTACACCACATGGGGTCACTGGGGGGTCCCTAACTTGTCCCCCCCGCAGGGATGTTCTCGTACACCATGTTGGGGTCACTGGGGGGTCCCTAACTTGTCCCCCCCGCAGGGATGTTCTTGTACACCATGTTGGGGTCATGGGGGGTCCCTAACTTTCTCCCCCCCGCAGGGATGTCCCCCTACACCACATGGGGTCACTGGGGGGTCCCTAACTTGTCCCCCCCGCAGGGATGTTCTCGTACACCATGTTGGGGTCACTGGGGGGTCCCTAACTTGTCCCCCCCGCAGGGATGTTCTTGTACACCATGTTGGGGTCACTGGGGGGTCCCTAACTTTCTCCCCCCTGCAGAGATGTCCCCCTACACCACATGGGGTCACTGGGAGGTCCCTAACTTGTCCCCCCCGCAGGGATGTTCTCGTACACCATGTTGGGGTCACTGGGAGGTCCCTAACTTGTCCCCCCCGCAGGGATGTTCTCGTACACCATGTTGGGGTCACTGGGGGGTCCCTAACTTGTCCCCCCCGCAGGGATGTTCTCGTACACCATGTTGGGGTCACTGGGGGGTCCCTAACTTGTCCCCCCCGCAGGGATGTTCTCGTACACCATGCTGGCCAGCAGCGGGCTGTTCTGTGACCCGTCGTGGCCGCGCCGGCTGTGCGCCCGCTGCCCGCGGTGGGTGCGGGGGGTCCTGCCCAGCACGGCCCCCCCCCGGCGCAGCCCCGACTGTCACTACGGGGGTGGGGGGGGGGGCGGCGCGGCCCCCCACGTTCCGGCAGCATCTGGCGGCCGCCTTCACGCTGCTCTACGTGCTGGAGCAGCTCTTCCTGCCCTATTCACACTTCATCACGCAGGTTTGGGGTACAGGGGTACGGGGAAATTCGGGGGTCTGCTTTGGAGGGTGGGGGGGGGTCATTGAGCGGGGATGGTGCTGTGGGAAGGGAGGGGCGCAAAGGGGGGGGGGGGTGGGATGGGGAAATGGGGGCGTCCGTGGGGGGTGTGCAAGGATATGGGGACACTGCTGGGGGACAAATGGGGACATTGGTGGGGGTCACCCAGGAGCATGGGGACAGTGCTGGGGGGCACATGGGGGCATAGGGACCCTGGGGGGCAAATGGGGCCGTGGGGACAGTGCTGGGGGGCACATGGGGGCATAGGGAGAACTGGGGGCACGTAGGGATATGGGGACACCGCTGGGGGGGCACAGAGGGACATGGGGCCATTGGTGGGGGGCACACAGGGGCATAGGGACACTGGGGGGCACACGGGGACACAGCTGGGGGGTCTCCACAGGGTGGGCACAGTGCCATGTATGTGTGTATGTATGTGTGTGTGTGTGTGTCCCCCCCCCAGGGCTATAACAGCTGCACCAGCCCTATATCTGTGCCCCCCCCACCCCCCAGGGCTATAACAGCTGGACCAACCCTATATCTGTGCCCCCCCAGGTCTATAACAGCTGGACCAGCCCTATATCTGTGCCCCCCCCAGGACTATAACAGCTGGACCAGCCCTATATCTGTGCCCCCCCCGCCCCCCCAGGGCTATAACAGCTGGACCAACCCTATATCTGTGCCCCCCCCAGGGCTATAACAGCTGCACCAGCCCTATATTTGTGCCCCCCCCGCCCCTCCAGGGCTATAACAGCTGGACCAACCCTATATCTGTGCCCCCCCAGGTCTATAACAGCTGGACCAGCCCTATATCTGTGCCCCCCCCAGGACTATAACAGCTGGACCAGCCCTATATCTGTGCCCCCCCCAGGGCTATAACAGCTGGACCAGCCCTATTATCTGTGCCCCCCCCCGCCCCCCCAGGGCTATAACAGCTGCACCAGCCCTATTATCTGTGCCCCCCCCCGCCCCCCCAGGGCTATAACAGCTGCACCAGCCCTATATCTGTGCCCCCCCCCGCCCCTCCAGGGCTATAACAGCTGGACCAGCCCTATATCTGTGCCCCCCCCCGCCCCCCCAGGGCTATAACAGCTGGACCAGCCCTATATCTGTGCCCCCCCCCGCCCCTCCAGGGCTATAACAGCTGGACCAGCCCTATATCTGTGCCCCCCCCAGGGCTATAACAGCTGGACCAGCCCTATATCTGTGCCCCCCCGCCCCCCCAGGGCTATAACAGCTGGACCAGCCCTATATCTGTGCCCCCCCCCGCCCCCCCAGGGCTATAACAGCTGGACCAGCCCTATATCTGTGCCCCCCCCCCCGCCCCTCCAGGGCTATAACAGCTGGACCAGCCCTATATCTGTGCCCCCCCCCCGCCCCCCCAGGGCTATAACAGCTGCACCAGCCCTATATCTGTGCCCCCCCCCGCCCCCCCAGGGCTATAACAGCTGGACCAGCCCTATATCTGTGCCCCCCCCAGGGCTATAACAGCTGGACCAGCCCTATATCTGTGCCCCCCCGCCCCCCCAGGGCTATAATAGCTGGACCAGCCCTATATCTGTGCCCCCCCCCGCCCCCCCAGGGCTATAACAGCTGCACCAGCCCTATTATCTGTGCCCCCCCCGCCCCCCAAGGGCTATAACAGCTGCACCAGCCCTATTATCTGTGCCCCCCCCGCCCCCCCAGGGCTATAACAGCTGGACCAGCCCTATATCTGTGCCCCCCCCAGGGCTATAACAGCTGGACCAGCCCTATATCTGTGCCCCCCCCCCCCCCAGGGCTATAACAGCTGGACCAGCCCTATATCCGTGCCCCCCCCCCGCCCCTCCAGGGCTATAACAGCTGGACCAGCCCTATATCTGTGCCCCCCCCAGGGCTATAACAGCTGGACCAGCCCTATATCTGTGCCCCCCCCCCCCCCCGGGCTATAACAGCTGGACCAGCCCTATATCTGTGCCCCCCCAGCCCCTCCAGGGCTATAACAGCTGGACCAGCCCTATATCTGTGCCCCCCCCAGGACTATAACAGCTGGACCAGCCCTATATCTGTGCCCCCCCCCGCCCCCCCAGGGCTATAACAGCTGGACCAGCCCTATATCTGTGCCCCCCCCGCCCCCCCAGGGCTATAACAGCTGGACCAGCCCTATATCTGTGCACCCCCCAGGGCTATAACAGCTGGACCAGCCCTATATCTGTGCCCCCCCCCCGCCCCCCCAGGGCTATAACAGCTGGACCAGCCCTATATCTGTGCCCCCCCCCGCCCCCCCAGGGCTATAACAGCTGGACCAGCCCTATATCTGTGCCCCCCCCCGCCCCCCCAGGGCTATAACAGCTGGACCAGCCCTTATATCTGTGCCCCCCCCCCCCCCCCGGGCTATAACAGCTGGACCAGCCCTATATCTGTGCCCCCCCGCCCCTCCAGGGCTATAACAGCTGGACCAGCCCTATATCTGTGCCCCCCCCAGGACTATAACAGCTGGACCAGCCCTATATCTGTGCCCCCCCCCGCCCCCCCAGGGCTATAACAGCTGGACCAGCCCTATATCTGTGCCCCCCCGCCCCCCCCAGGGCTATAACAGCTGGACCAGCCCTATATCTGTGCCCCCCCCCAGGGCTATAACAGCTGGACCAGCCCTATATCTGTGCCCCCCCCCGCCCCCCCAGGGCTATAACAGCTGGACCAGCCCTATATCTGTGCCCCCCCCCGCCCCCCCAGGGCTATAACAGCTGGACCAGCCCTATTATCTGTGCCCCCCCCCGCCCCCCCCAGGGCTATAACAGCTGGACCAGCCCTATTATCTGTGCCCCCCCCCCGCCCCCCCAGGGCTATAACAGCTGGACCAGCCCTATATCTGTGCCCCCCCCCCCCCCCGGGCTATAACAGCTGGACCAGCCCTATATCTGTGCCCCCCCCCAGGACTATAACAGCTGGACCAGCCCTATATCTGTGCCCCCCCCGCCCCCCTAGGGCTATAACAGCTGGACCAGCCCTATATCTGTGCCCCCCCCCCGCCCCCCCAGGGCTATAACAGCTGGACCAGCCCTATATCTGTGCCCCCCCCCGCCCCCCCAGGGCTATAACAGCTGGACCAACGGGCTGTACGGGTACTCGTGGGACATGATGGTGCACTCCCGCTTCCACCAGCACGTGAAGATCACGTACCGGGACGGGCTCACCGGGGAGGTGGGCTACCTGAAGCCGGGGGTGAGTGCGGCCCTATTGAGGGTCGGGGAGGAGGGGGTTTGGGGGGGGGGGGGGGGGAGGGGGTCCCGCTGATGGATGGATGGGGGGGGGGGGGTGGGGGGTCCCCGCAGGTGTTCACGCAGACGCGGCGCTGGAAGGACCACGCCGACATGCTGAAGCAGTACTCGCTGTGCCTGAGCCGCATCCTGCCCCGCTACAACGTGTCCCAGCCCCACATCTACTTCGACATCTGGGTGTCCATCAACGACCGCTTCCAGCAGAGGTGGGGGAGGGGCGCGGGGTGGGGGGGGGGGGGGGGGGGCGGCATATGGGGACAGTAATAGGGACCGCCCTGTGTCCCCAGCATGGGGTACAGGGACATCGCTGGGGACAGAGGGATATAGGGACCCCCCAGTGCCCCCAGCATGGGGTAGGGGACATCCCTGTGGGGACGGGGTGGGGACCCTGTGGGGCGGGGACACGGGGATGAAGTTAGGGACCCCCCAATGTCCCCAGCATGGGGTAGGGGACATCCCTGTGGGGACGGGGTGGGGACCCTGTGGGGTGGGGACACGGGGATGAAGTTAGGGACCCCCCAGTGCCCCCAGTGTGGTGTAGGGGACAGAGGGATATGGGGACTGTAATAGGGACCGCCTGCACCGCTTCTGCTGTGGGGAGGATGTGGGGGTCGGGGCACATGTGGGGATGTTGGGGGGGGCTGTGGGGTGCTGACCCCATTGTGGGGACACATATGGGGGGGCTGTGGGGTGCTGACCTCTTCACCACGTCTGGTAGAGATGGGGACACATATGGGGACATAGGGGGCGACCCAGTGGGGCACTGACCCCATTACTGCATCCAATAGAAATGGGGACACATATGGGGACGCTGTGGGGCGCTGACCCCATTACCACGTCCAGTAGAGATGGGGACGCATATGGGGACACTTTGGGGTCACATATGGGGACGCTGTGGGGTACTGACCCCATTACCATGTCCAGTAGAGATGGGGACGCATATGGGGACACTGTGGGGTCACATATGGGGACGCTGTGGGGCGCTGCTCCCATCAACACTTCCAACAGAGGGTGGGGGGGTGTAGGACTGGGGACACGGGTGGGTTCCTGTGGGGTGGGTTCCGTGGGCCGCCGTCCCCACGGGTGACCCCGCAGGTTGGTGGACCCACGCGTGGACCTGGTGCGGGCGGAGTGGTCCCCGTGGCGCCCCACGCCGTGGGTGCTGCCGCTGCTGCTCGAGCTGTCGCCGTGGAGGGAGAAGCTGCAGGAGATGGAGCGCGGCCTGGACGAGCACACCGACGTCGTCTTCATCGCCGACTTCCCCGGTACGGGAGCGCGGGGCCAACAGCGAGCGGGGTCAGCGCGGGGATGTGGGGCGGAAAGGGGTGGGACAGCGGGATGGGGTGAGAGGGGTGAGAGGGGTGGGATGGGGTTGGGATTGGGGTGGGGGTGGGATGGATGGATGGATGGATGGATGGATGGATGGATGGATGGATGGATGGATGGATGGATGGATGGGGTTGGGATGGATGGATGGATGGATGGATGGATGGATGGATGGATGGATGGATGGGTGGATGGATGGGGTTGGGATGGATGGATGGATGGATGGATGGATGGATGGGTGGATGGGTGGATGGATGGATGGATGGATGGATGGATGGATGGGTGGATGGATGGGGTTGGGATGGATGGATGGATGGATGGATGGATGGGGTTGGGATGGATGGATGGATGGATGGATGGGTGGGTGGATGGATGGGGTTGGGATGGATGGATGGATGGATGGATGGGTGGATGGATGGGGTTGGGATGGATGGATGGATGGATGGATGGATGGGGTTGGGATGGATGGGTGGATGGATGGATGGATGGGTGGATGGATGGATGGATGGATGGATGGATGGGGTTGGGATGGATGGATGGATGGATGGATGGATGGATGGGGTTGGGATGGATGGGTGGATGGATGGATGGATGGGTGGATGGATGGATGGATGGATGGATGGATGGATGGATGGGTGGATGGATGGGGTTGGGATGGATGGATGGATGGATGGATGGATGGGTGGATGGATGGATGGATGGATGGATGGATGGATGGGTGGATGGATGGGGTTGGGATGGATGGATGGATGGATGGATGGATGGGGTTGGGATGGATGGGTGGATGGATGGATGGATGGTGTTGGGATGGATGGGTGGATGGATGGGGTTGGGATGGATGGATGGATGGATGGATGGATGGGGTTGGGATGGATGGATGGATGGATGGATGGATGGGTGGATGGATGGGGTTGGGATGGATGGATGGATGGATGGATGGATGGGGTTGGGATGGATGGGTGGATGGATGGATGGATGGGTGGATGGATGGATGGATGGATGGATGGATGGATGGATGGATGGGTGGATGGATGGGGTTGGGATGGATGGATGGATGGGTGGATGGATGGGGTTGGGATGGATGGATGGATGGATGGATGGGGTTGGGATGGATGGATGGATGGGATGGATGGATGGGGTTGGGATGGATGGGTGGATGGATGGATGGATGGGTGGATGGATGGTTGGATGGATGGATGGATGGATGGATGGGTGGATGGATGGGGTTGGGATGGATGGATGGATGGATGGATGGATGGATGGGTGGATGGATGGATGGATGGATGGATGGGGTTGGGATGGATGGATGGTTGGATGGATGGGTGGTGGGGTGGGTTGGATGGGTGGATGGATGGATGGTTGGTGGTGGGTGGATGGGGTGGATGGATGGGGGGTTGGGTTGGATGGATGGTTGGATGGATGGTGGGATGGATGGGGTTGGATGGATGGTGGATGGATGGTGGTGGGTGGATGGTTGGGGTTGGGATGGATGGTGGATGGTTGGTTGGGTGGGGTTGGGTTGGTGGGTGGATGGTGGGTGGGGTGGTGGTGGTTGGATGGATGGTGGTGGATGGATGGTGTGGGTGGATGGTGGGGTTGGGTGGGGTGGATGGATGGGGGTGGTGGGGTGGGTTGGGTTGGGTGGGTGGTGGGTTGGATGGGTGGTGGGTGGATGGTGGTGGGTGGATGGGTGGATGGTTGGATGGTGGGGTGGGGTGGTTGGATGGTGGTTGGATGGTGGTGGGGTTGGGATGGTGGTGGGTGGATGGGGTTGGGATGGTGGGTGGTGTGGGATGGTGGGGGTGGGGATGGTGGTGGATGGGTGGTTGGATGGGGGTTGGGATGGATGGGTGGTGGATGGGGATGGGATGGATGGGTGGGTGGTTGGATGGGTTGGATGGTGGATGGATGGGGTGGTTGGTGGGGTGGGTTGGGATGGTGGTGGGATGGTTGGGTGGGTGGTGGTGGGGTTGGGATGGGTGGATGGATGGGTGGTGGGTGGATGGATGGGTTGGTGGGATGGGTGGATGGTTGGATGGGTGGGGGGTTGGATGGGTGGATGGATGGTGGATGGATGGATGGATGGATGGGGTTGGGATGGTGGATGGATGGGTGGGTGGATGGTGGATGGGTGGATGGGGTTGGGTGGTGGGATGGATGGGTGGGTGGATGGTGGTGGGTGGGTGGGTGGTGGGTGGGGGTGGGGTTGGATGGGTGGGATGGGGTGGATGGTGGGTTGGTGGATGGTTGGGTGGTGGGGGGGTGGGGTGGTGGGGTTGGGTTGGATGGGTGGGATGGGGTTGGGATGGATGGATGGGGTGGTGGGTTGGGTGGGTGGTGGGGTTGGGATGGTGGGTGGGGGTGGTGGGATGGGGGTGGGATGGGGTGGGGTTGGGTGGTTGGATGGGTGGTGGGGTTGGGTGGGTGGTGGTGTTGGTGGGGTTGGGATGGTTGGATGGGTTGGGGTGGGTTGGGTGGGTGGGGTTGGGTGGGGGTGGGATGGGTTGGGTTGGTTGGGTGGGGTTGGGGTGGTTGGGGGTGGGTGTGGTGGGTGTGGTTGGGGTGGGTGGGTTGGTGGGGTTAGGATAGATTGGATGGGGTTGGGATGGGTTGGGATGTGGTTGGGATGGGTTGGATGTGGGGTTGGATAGTTGGATGGGGTTGGGATGGGTTGGTGAAGTTGGGATGGGTTGATGTGGGGTTGGGATGGGTGGGACAGCGGGATGGGGTGGGATGGGATGGGGTTGGGATGCGTTGAATGTGAGGTTAGGATGGTTTGGATGGAGTTGGGATGGGAATGGGACGGGTTGGATGGGGTTGGGATGGGCTGCATGGGGTTGGGATGGATGGGGTTGGGATGACTGGGTGGGGTGGAGGCGGCTGAATGGGGTTGGGATGGGGTCGGGATGGGTTGTGTTGGATGGCATTAGGATGGGGTCGGGTGGGACGGGGATGGAATTGGGATGGTTGGATGAAGTTGGACTGGGTGGAATTGGGATGGAATGGAGTGGGATTGGAGTGGATAACGGCTGGATGGGGTCGGGGT
>JAUPFR010000386.1:0-26249 GCA_036925125.1 Oreortyx pictus | reverse complement strand
AAGAGGGGGAAATGGGGGGCTATGGGGGTGTATGGGGGGGATTTGGGGGGCTATGGGGGTGTATGGGGGGGAGTTTGGGGAGCTATGGGGAGGGTTGGGGGGGATTTGGGGGGTGAAAGGGGGTGTAAGGGGGGGAAATGAGCAGGTACGGGGGGTGTAAGGGGGGAAATGGGGGGTATGGGGGGGTATGGGGGGGATTTGGGGAGATATGGGGGGGATATGGAGGGTGAAAGGGGGGATATGGGGGGGATTTGGGGGGCTATGGGGGGGTATGAGGGGATATGGGGGTTGTAAGGGGGGGAAAATGGGGGAGATGTGGGGGGATATGGGGGGTATGGGGGGTGTAAAAGGGGAAATGGGGGGTGTAAGGGGGGGAAATGGGGGGGTATGGGGGTGTACGGGGGGGAAATGGGGGGGGTTACGGGGGGTGTAAGGGGGGAAATGGGGGGGTATGGGGGATGTAGGGGGGATATGGGGGCTGTCGCCCATCCCCCCCCGCCCCACGGCGGCCCCACGCACCGTGTCGAGTGACGTTGGTGGCACCCCACACCCAGCCCCACCCTGCCCCACACCCAGCCCCCCCCTGCCCCACACCCACCCCCTGCCCCACACCCAGCCCCCCCTGCCCCACACCCAGCCTGCCCTGCCCCACACCACCCCCTGCCCCACACCCAGCCCTGCCCTGCCCCACACCCAACCCCCTGCCCCACACCCAGCCCTGCCCTGCCCCACACCCACCCCCTGCCCACACCCAGCCCTGCCCTGCCCCACACCCACCCCCTGCCCCACACCCAGCCCTGCCCTGCCCCACACCCACCCCCCTGCCCCACACCCAGCCCTGCCCTGCCCCACACCCACCCCCCTGCCCCCCACACCCAGCCCTGCCCTGCCCCACACCCACCCCCTGCCCCACACCCAGCCCATCCCCTGATCCTCCCCAGCCCCACGGCCGCCCCACGGCCGCCCCACGGCGGCCCCACGCACCGTGTCGAGCGACGCGGCGGCACCCCACACCCAGCCCCCCTGCCCACACCCAGCCCCCCCTGCCCCCCACACCCAGCCCATCCCCTGCCCCACACCCAGCTCCACCCTGCCCCACACCCACCCCCTGCCCCACAGCCACCCCATGGCCGCCCCACGGCGGCCCCACGCACCGTGTCGAGCGACGCGGCGGCATCCCACACCCAGCCCCGCCCTGCCCACACCCAGCCCCGCCCTGCCCCACACCCACCCCCTGCCCCACACCCAGCCCTGCCCTGCCCCACACCCACCCCCTGCCCACACCCAGCCCATCCCTGATCACCCCAGCCCCACGGCCGCCCCCACGGCCGCCCCACGGCGGCCCCACGCACCGTGTCGAGCGACGCGGCGGCACCCCCACACCCAGCCCCACCCTGCCCCACGCCCAGCCCCCCCCTGCCCCACACCCAGCCCCGCCCTGCCCCACACCCAGCTCCGCCCCTGCCCCACACCCACCCCCTGCCCCACACCCAGCCCCACCCTGCCCCACACCCAGCCCCCCTGCCCCACACCCAGCCCCCGCTCTGCCCTACACCCAGCCCATCCCCTGCCCCACACCCAGCCCATCCCCTGATCCCCCCCAGCCCCACGGCCGCCCCACGGTGGCCCCACGGCGGCCCCACGCACCGTGTCGAGCGACGCGGCGGCACCCCCACACCCAGCCCCCACTGCCCCACACCCAGCCCCCCCCTGCCCCACACCCAGCCCCGCCCTGCCCCACACCCAGCCCTGCCCTGCCCCACACCCAGCCCCACCCTGCCCCACACCCAGCCCCCACTGCCCCACACCCACCCCCTGCCCCCCAGCCCCACGGCCGCCCCACGGCGGCCCCACGCACCGTGTCGAGCGACGCGGCGGCGCGCATGTCGGGCAGGAACCCGACGTCGAGGACGTGCAGCAGAAACTGCTGCGACTCAATCCCGTAAACGCGGTCCAAGAACAGAACCATCGGCGACTTATGGTCCGGCACGAAGCTGGCGGCCATGCGCGGCTGCACCACCGTCCCGTCTGCAGACAGCGCCCCACAGCGCCCCATAGCGTGACCCACAGCCTGACCCACAGCGTGACCCACAGCCTGACCCACAGCGTGACCCACAGAGCCCCACAGAGAAGCTGGCGGCCATGCACGGCTGCACCACCGTCCCGTCTGCAAACAGCGCCCCACAGCGCCCCATAGCGTGACCCACAGCGCCCCATAGCGTGACCCACAGCCTGACCCACAGCGTGACCCACAGCGTGACCCACAGCGTGACCCACAGCCTGACCCACAGCGTGACCCACAGCGTGACCCACAGAGCCCACAGAGCCCCACAGAGCCCCACAGAGAAGCTGGCGGCCATGTGCGGATGCACCACCGTCCCATCTGCAAACAGCGCCCCCACAGCGCCCCATAGCGTGACCCCACAGTGTGACCCACAGCGTGACCCACAGCCTGACCCACAGCGTGACCCACAGAGCCCCACAGAGCCCCACAGAGAAGCTGGCGGCCCATGCGCGGCTGCACCACCGTCCCGTCTGCAAACAGCGCCCCACAGTGTGACCCACAGCGCCCCATAGCGTGACCCACAGCGTGACCCACAGCGTGACCCACAGCGTGACCCACAGAGCCCCACAGAGCCCCACAGAGAAGCTGGCGGCCATGCGCGGGGCTGCACCACCGTCCCGTCTGCAAACAGCGCCCCACAGCGTGACCCACAGCGCCCCACAGCGTGACCCACAGCGCCCACAGCGTGACCCACAGCGTGACCCACAGCGTGACCCACAGAGCCCCACAGAGCCCCACAGAGCCCCACAGAGAAGCTGGCGGCCATGCGCGGCTGCACCACCGTCCCCCGTCTGCAAACAGCGCCCCACAGCGTGACCCACAGCGCCCCATAGCGTGACCCACAGCGTGACCCACAGCCTGACCCACAGCGTGACCCACAGCGTGACCCACAGAGCCCCACAGAGCCCAACAGAGAAGCTGGCGGCCATGCGCGGCTGCACCACCGTCCCGTCTGCAAACAGCGCCCCACAGCGCCCCATAGCGTGACCCACAGCCTGACCCACAGCGTGACCCACAGCGTGACCCACAGCGTGACCCACAGCGTGACCCACAGAGCCCCACAGAGCCCACAGAGAAGCTGGCGGCCATGCGCGGATGCACCACCGTCCCGTCTGCAAACAGCGCCCCACAGCGCCCCATAGCGTGACCCACAGCCTGACCCACAGCGTGACCCACAGCGTGACCCACAGCGTGACCCACAGAGCCCCACAGAGCCCCACAGAGAAGCTGGCGGCCATGCGCGGCTGCACCACCGTCCCGTCTGCAAACAGCGCCCCACAGCGTGACCCACAGCGCCCCATAGCGTGACCCACAGCGTGACCCACAGCGTGACCCACAGCGTGACCCACAGAGCCCCACAGAGCCCCACAGAGAAGCTGGCGGCCATGCGCGGCTGCACCACCGTCCCGTCTGCAAACAGCGCCCCACAGCGCCCCATAGCGTGACCCACAGCGTGACCCACAGCGTGACCCACAGCGTGACCCACAGAGCCCCACAGAGCCCCACAGAGAAGCTGGCGGCCATGCGCGGCTGCACCACCGTCCCGTCTGCAAACAGCGCCCCACAGCGTGACCCACAGCGCCCCATAGCGTGACCCACAGCGTGACCCACAGCGTGACCCACAGCGTGACCCACAGAGCCCCACAGAGCCCCACAGAGAAGCTGGCGGCCATGCGCGGATGCACCACCGTCCCATCTGCAAACAGCGCCCCACAGCGCCCCATAGCGTGACCCACAGTGTGACCCACAGCGTGACCCACAGCCTGACCCACAGCGTGACCCACAGAGCCCCACAGAGCCCCACAGAGAAGCTGGCGGCCATGCGCGGCTGCACCACCGTCCCGTCTGCAAACAGCGCCCCACAGCGTGACCCACAGCGCCCCACAGCGTGACCCACAGCGCCCCATAGCGTGACCCACAGCGTGACCCACAGCGTGACCCACAGAGCGAGTGAACAAGCCCCACAGCGCCTCACAGCACCCTGCCCCACAGTGCCCTTAGCACCCTGCCCCACAGCGCCCCACAGCACCCTGCCCCACAGCGCCCTTAGCACCCTGCCCCACAGCACCCCACAGCACCCCACAGCGCCCCACAGCACCCTGCCCCACAGCGCCACACAGCACCCTGCCCCACAGCGCCACACAGCACCCTGCCCCACAGCACCCTGCCCCACAGCGCCCCACAGCACCCTGCCCCACAGCGCCCCACAGCACCCTGCCCCACAGCACCCCACAGCGCCCCACAGCGCCCCACAGCACCCCACAGCACCCTGCCCCACAGCACCCCACAGCGCCCCACAGCACCCTGCCCCACAGCACCCCACAGCACCCCACAGCGCCCCACAGCACCCTGCCCCACAGCGCCCCACAGCACCCTGCCCCACAGCACCCCACAGCGCCCCACAGCACCCCACAGCGCCCCACATGACGGCGCCCCACAGCACCCCACAGCGCCCCACAGCGCCCCACAGCGCCCCACATGACGGCGCCCCACACCTTTGCCGAAGGCGGGCAGCTGCAGGGGGAGGCTGATGACACCCACGAGGTCGTCGAGCGGCACCAGCGAGCGCAGGATGGCGCGGATCCGCAGCGCCTCGCCCTTCCCCGCCTGGATCAGCTGTGGGGCGGGGGACGAGGTTATGGGGCGCGGGCGCTTGTGGGGCCGGAGGAGGTTGTTGCTGTGGGGCTCCGGCCCCACACGTGCTTACGTGCATCTCTGGGGCGCAGCGGCCGAGGAGGTCGATGAGGGCGGCGTAGAAGGACATGATGGCGTTGCCCAGGTGCACGCGGTTCTCCTCGTGGGGCTCCTCCGCCCCAAACCTGTGGGGCGAGGTGGGGGCGGTGTGGGGCTAGGTGGCGCGGTGTGGGGCGAGGTGGGGCCACGAGGTGGGGCGACGATGTGGGGCGGTGGGGGGGGCGAGTGGGGTCGATGAACACCCCTCCCCCCCCCCCCCCCCCCCCAACCTAACAACCGCACTTCAGCACCGCGGAGAGCGCCCAACGGGACGTCCACCGCCCCACAGCGCGACCCACAAGTGAGTGCCGGCCCCACAGCGCGACCCACAAGTGAGTGCTGAACCCACAACGTGACCCACAAGTGAGTGCCGGCCCCACAGTGTGACCCACAAGTGAGTGTCGGCCCCACAGCGCGACCCACAAGTGAGTGCTGAACCCTCACTGTGACCCACAAGTGAGTGCCGGCCCCACAGCGCGACCCACAAGTGAGTGCTGAACCCTCACTGTGACCCACAAGTGAGTGCCGGCCCCACAGCGCGACCCACAAGTGAGTGCTGCCCCTATAGCGTGACCCACAAGTGAGTGCCGGCCCCACAGCGCGACCCACAAGTGAGTGCTGAACCCACACCGTGACCCACAAGTGAGTGCCAGCCCCACAGCGCGACCCACAAGTGAGTGCGGACCCCTCACTGTGACCCACAAGTGCGTGCCAGCCCCACAGCGCGACCCACAAGTGAGTGCTGAACCCACACCGTGACCCACAAGTGAGTGCCGGCCCCACAGCGTGACCCACAAGTGAGTGCTGAACCCACACTGTGACCCACAAGTGAGTGCCGGCCCCACAGCATGACCCACAAGTGAGTGCCGGCCCCACAGCGCGACCCACAAGTGAGTGCTGAACCCACACCGTGACCCACAAGTGAGTGCCGGCCCCACAGCGTGACCCACAAGTGAGTGCTGAACCCACACTGTGACCCACAAGTGAGTGCCGGCCCCACAGCATGACCCACAAGTGAGTGCCGGCCCCACAGCGTCCTGGATGGCCCCCAGGAGGCCTGCCCCATAGCGCCGTGCCCCATAGCGCCGTGCCCCATAGCGCCGTGCCCCACACTCACTCTCACCCCTCCCTCCTCCGGTCCCTCCTGGGTGTGGGGCCGTCCCGGACGGGGTCGGCGCTGATCTGGATGGCGTCCTGGATGGCCCCCAGGAGCCCTGCCCCATAGCGCCGTGCCCCATAGCGCCGTGCCCCATAGCGCCGTGCCCCACACTCTCACTGCACCCCTCCCTCCTCCGGTCCCTCCTGGGTGTGGGGCCGTCCCGGACGGGGTCGGCGCTGATCTGGATGGCGTCCTGGATGGCCCCCAGGAGCCCTGCCCCATAGCGGCCGTGCCCCATAGCGCCGTGCCCCATAGCGCCGTGCCCCACACTCACTCACCCCTCCCTCCTCCGGTCCCTCCTGGGTGTGGGGGCCGTCCCGGACGGGGTCGGCGCTGATCTGGATGGCGTCCTGGATGGCCCCCAGGAGCCCTGCCCCATAGCGCCGTGCCCCATAGCGCCGTGCCCCATAGCGCCGTGCCCCACACTCACTCACCCCTCCCTCCTCCGGTCCCTCCTGGGTGTGGGGCCGTCCCGGACGGGGTCGGCGCTGATCTGGATGGCGTCCTGGATGGCCCCCAGGAGCCCTGCCCCATAGCGCCGTGCCCCATAGCGCCGTGCCCCATAGCGCCTGTGCCCCACACTCACTCACACCCTCCCTCCTCCGGTCCCTCCTGGGTGTGGGGCCGTCCCGGACGGGGTCGGCGCTGATCTGGATGGCGTCCTGGATGGCCCCCAGGAGCCCTGCCCCATAGCGCCGTGCCCCATAGCGCCGTGCCCCATAGCGCCGTGCCCCACACTCACTCACCCCTCCCTCCTCCGGTCCCTCCTGGTGTGGGGCCGTCCGGACGGGGTCGGCGCTGATCTGGATGGCGTCCTGGATGGCCCCCAGGAAGCCCTGCCCCATAGCGCCGTGCCCCATAGCGCCGTGCCCCATAGCGCCGTGCCCCACACTCACTCACCCCTCCCTCCTCCGGTCCCTCCTGGGTGTGGGGGCCGTCCCGGACGGGGTCGGCGCTGATCTGGATGGCGTCCTGGATGGCCCCAGGAGCCCTGCCCCATAGCGCCGTGCCCCATAGCGCCGTGCCCCATAGCGCCGTGCCCCATAGCGCCGTGCCCCACACTCACTCACCCCTCCCTCCTCCGGTCCCTCCTGGGTGTGGGGCCGTCCCGGACGGGGTCGGCGCTGATCTGGATGGCGTCCTGGATGGCCCCCAGGAGCCCTGCCCCATAGCGCCGGTGCCCCATAGCGCCGTGCCCCATAGCGCCGTGCCCCACACTCACTCACCCCTCCCTCCTCCGGTCCCTCCTGGGTGTGGGGCCGTCCCGGACGGGGTCGGCGCTGATCTGGATGGCGTCCTGGATGGCCCCCAGGAGCCCTGCCCCATAGCGCCGTGCCCCATAGCGCCGTGCCCCATAGCGCCGTGCCCCACACTCACTCACCCCTCCTGGGTGTGGGCCGTCCCGGACGGGGTCGGCGCTGATCTGGATGGCGTCCTGGATGGCCCCCAGGAGCCCTGCCCCATAGCGCCGTGCCCCATAGCGCCGTGCCCCATAGCGCCGTGCCCCACACTCACTCACCCCTCCCTCCTCCGGTCCCTCCTGGGTGTGGGGCCGTCCCGGACGGGGTCGGCGCTGATCTGGATGGCGTCCTGGATGGCCCCCAGGAGCCCTGCCCCATAGCGCCGTGCCCCATAGCGCCGTGCCCCATAGCGCCGTGCCCCACACTCACTCACCCCTCCCTCCTCCGGTCCCTCCTGGTGTGGGGCCGTCCCGGACGGGGTCGGCGCTGATCTGGATGGCGTCCTGGATGGCCCCCAGGAGGCCGCTGCCCCCCTCCCCGCGCAGAGCGGGTCCGAAACATTCGGGGCGACGGATGAGGAGACGGACCACCACGTTGGCGTTCTCCTCCACGCTCTCGCCTGGGGGGGGGAGGGGGGGGAAAGGGGGGGTCAGTGGGGGGGGGGAGGGGGGGTCAGTGTAGGGGAGGGGGGGAGGGAAGGGGGGGGGTCAGTGTGGGGGGAGGGGAGGGGGAGGGGGGGTCAGTGTGGGGGGAGGGGGAGGGGGGGGAAGGGTGGTCAGTGTGGGGGGGGAGGGGGGGTCAGTGTGGGGGGAGGGGGGGGAAGGGGGGGTCAGTGTGGGGGGAGGGGAGGGGGTGAATGGGGGGGTCAGTGAGGGGGGAGGGGGGGGGGGAAGGGGGGGGTAAGTGTGGGGGGAGGGGAGGGGGGGAAGGGGGGGGTCAGTGTGGGGGGAGGGGAGGGGGGAGGGGGGGTCTGTGTGGGGGGGGAAGGGGGGGTCAGTGTGGGGGGAGGGGGGGGGAAGGGGGGGGCAGTGTGGGGGGAGGGGGGGAAGGGGGGGTCAGTGTGGGGGAGGGGGAGGGGGGGGAAGGGGGGGTCAGTGTGGGGGAGGGGAGGGGGGGGAAGGGGGGGTCAGTGTGGGGGGGGAGGGGGGGAGGGAAGGGGGTGTCAGTGTGGGGGGGGAGGGGGGGGGAAGGGGGGGGGTCAGTGTGGGGGGAGGGGGGGGGGGAAGGGGGGGGTAAGTGTGGGGGGAGGGGAGGGGGAGGAAGGGGGGGTCAGTGTGGGGGGGGGAGGGGGGAAAGGGGGGGGGTCAGTGTGGGGGAGGTGGGGGGGAATGGGGGGGGTCAGTGTGGGGGGGGGGGGGGTCAGTGTGGGGGGAGGGGGTGTCAGTGTGGGGGGAGGGGGGGGTCAGTGTGCGGTTGTGGGGCGGTTGTGGGGCAGTTGTGGGGCTGTTGTGGGGCGGTTGTGGGGCGGTTGTGGGGCGGTTGTGAGGCAGTTGTGGGGCACGGTTGTGGGGCAGTTGTGGGGCGTGGTTGTGGGGCGAGGTTGTGGGGCAGTTGTGGGGCGTGGTTGTGGGGCGGTTGTGGGGCGGTTGTGGGGCGGTTTGGGGCAGTTGTGGGGCGGTTGTGGGGCGGTTGTGGGGCAGTTGTGGGGCAGTTGTGGGGCGCGGTTGTGGGGCGGTTGTGGGGCAGTTGTGGGGCAGTTGTGGGGCAGTTGTGGGGCGCGGTTGTGGGGCGGTTGTGGGGCAGTTGTGGGGCAGTTGTGGGGCAGTTGTGGGGTGCGGTTGTGGGGCGGTTGTGGGGCAGTTGTGGGGCAGTTGTGGGGTGCGGTTGTGGGGCGGTTGTGGGGCAGTTGTGGGGCGGTTGTGGGGCAGTTGTGGGGCGCGGTTGTGGGGCAGTTGTGGGGCAGTTGTGGGGCGGTTGTGGGGCAGTTGTGGGGCAGTATGTGGGGCGGTTGTGGGGCAGTTGTGGGGCGGTTGTGGGGCGGTTGTGGGGCAGTTGTGGGGCAGTTGTGGGGCAGTTGCGGGGCGCGGTTGTGGGGCGGTTGTGGGGCAGTTGTGGGGCAGTATGTGGGGCGGTTGTGGGGCAGTTGTGGGGCGGTTGTGGGGCGGTTGTGGGGCAGTTGTGGGGCAGTTGTGGGGCAGTTGTGGGGCGCGGTTGTGGGGCAGTTGTGGGGCAGTTGTGGGGCAGTTGTGGGGCGGTTGTGGGGCAGTTGTGGGGCGCGGTTGTGGGGCAGTTGTGGGGCGCGGTTGTGGGGCAGTTGTGGGGCAGTTGTGGGGCAGTTGTGGGGCAGTTGTGGGGCAGTTGTGGGGAGCGGTTGTGGGTAGTTGTGGGGTGGTTGTGGGGCGGTTGTGGGGCAGTTGTGGGGCGGTTGTGGGGCAGTTGTGGGGCAGTTGTGGGGCAGTTGTGGGGCGGTTTGGGGCAGTTGTGGGGCAGTTGTGGGGCAGTTGTGGGGCGGTTGTGGGGCGGTTGTGGGGCAGTTGTGGGGCAGTTGTGGGGCAGTTGCGGGGCGCGGTTGTGGGGCGGTTGTGGGGCAGTTGTGGGGCAGTATGTGGGGCGGTTGTGGGGCAGTTGTGGGGCGGTTGTGGGGCGGTTGTGGGGCAGTTGTGGGGCAGTTGTGGGGCAGTTGTGGGGCGCGGTTGTGGGGCAGTTGTGGGGCAGTTGTGGGGCAGTTGTGGGGCGGTTGTGGGGCAGTTGTGGGGCGCGGTTGTGGGGCAGTTGTGGGGCGCGGTTGTGGGGCAGTTGTGGGGCAGTTGTGGGGCAGTTGTGGGGCAGTTGTGGGGCAGTTGTGGGGAGCGGTTGTGGGTAGTTGTGGGGTGGTTGTGGGGCGGTTGTGGGGCAGTTGTGGGGCGGTTGTGGGGCAGTTGTGGGGCAGTTGTGGGGCAGTTGTGGGGCGGTTTGGGGCAGTTGTGGGGCAGTTGTGGGGCAGTTGTGGGGCGGTTGTGGGGCGGTTGTGGGGCAGTTGTGGGGCAGTTGTGGGGCAGTTGCGGGGCGCGGTTGTGGGGCGGTTGTGGGGCAGTTGTGGGGCAGTATGTGGGGCGGTTGTGGGGCAGTTGTGGGGCGGTTGTGGGGCGGTTGTGGGGCAGTTGTGGGGCAGTTGTGGGGCAGTTGTGGGGCGCGGTTGTGGGGCAGTTGTGGGGCAGTTGTGGGGCAGTTGTGGGGCGGTTGTGGGGCAGTTGTGGGGCGCGGTTGTGGGGCAGTTGTGGGGCGCGGTTGTGGGGCAGTTGTGGGGCAGTTGTGGGGCAGTTGTGGGGCAGTTGTGGGGCAGTTGTGGGGAGCGGTTGTGGGTAGTTGTGGGGTGGTTGTGGGGCGGTTGTGGGGCAGTTGTGGGGCGGTTGTGGGGCAGTTGTGGGGCAGTTGTGGGGCAGTTGTGGGGCGGTTGTGGGGCGGTTGTGGGGCAGTTGTGGGGCAGTTGTGGGGCGCGGTTGTGGGGCGGTTGTGGGGCAGTTGTGGGGCAGTTGTGGGGCAGTTGTGGGGCGCGGTTGTGGGGCAGTTGTGGGGCAGTTGTGGGGCAGTTGTGGGGCAGTTGTGGGGCGCGGTTGTGGGGCAGTTGTGGGGCAGTTGTGGGGCAGTTGTGGGGTGGTTGTGGGGCAGTTGTGGGGCAGTTGTGGGGCAGTTGTGGGGCGCGGTGTCACCGTTGACGAAGACGGCGAAGCGCAGGAAGTCGAGGTAGCGCTCCCCCCCACACGGGTTCCAGCCGATGTCGGGGTACCCCTTGGACAGCAGCATGGGGCAGCTCTGCAGCCCGCAGCTCGCCAGGTACGTCACCACCTGCACGGCCCCACAGCGCCCCATAGCGCCCCACTGCGCCCCACATCACCCCATAGCGCCCCATAACCCAGTGACCCCATAACCCAGAGTGACCCCATAACCCAGAGTGACCCCGTAACCCAGAGTGACCCCATAACAATCCCATAATAATCCCACAATGACCCCGTAACGACCCGCAGCTCGCCAGGTACGTCACCACCTGCACGGCCCCACAGCGCCCCATAGCGCCCCACTGCGCCCCATAGCGCCCCATAGCTCCCCATACTGCCCCCATAGCACCTCATAGCACCCCACAGCGCCCCACAGCACCCCATACTGCCCCATAGCGCCCCATACTGCCCCCATAGTGCCCCATAGCACCCCATACTGCCCCATAGCGCCCCGTACCACCTTTGTAGCACCCCATAGCGCCCCACACTGCCCCATAGCGCCCCATAGCACCCCATACTGCCCCATAGCGCCCCGTACCACCTTTGTAGCACCCCATAGCGCCCCACACTGCCCCATAGCGCCCCATAGCACCCCATACTGCCCCATAGCGCCCCATACCACCTTTGTAGCACCCCACAGCACCCCATAGCGCCCCATAGGACCATCATAGCACCCCATAGCACCCCATACTGCCCCATAGCGCCCCATAGCACCCCATACTGCCCCCACAGCACCCCATAGCACCCCATAGGACCATCATAGCACCCCATAGCACCCCATAGCACCCCATACCGCCCCCATAGCACCCCATACCACCCTCATAACACCCCACAGCTCCCCATAACGCCCCCATAGCGCCCCATAGCTCCCCACAGCACCCCATTCTGCCCCATAGCGCCCCCGTACTGCCCCACGGCGCCCCACACCTTCTCCAGGTCCTGCTCCTTGAGCGCCAGCGCCAGTTCGTTGTTGTCGATGACGGATGCGGCCGCCACATCCAATGGGGTGGAGCCGCGCATCCCTGTGGGGCGGAACGGGGCGCTATGGGGCGCTATGGGGCGCTATGGGGCACCCAGGGCGGGGCGACCCCAATGCTGCCCCATAGCGCCGGGGACACGTGGCTGCGATGTGGGGCAGCGGAGACGCGGGACCAGGATATGGGATATGGGGGGCTGTGGGGCTATGGGGCAGGATGGATGTGGGGCAGGGATGTGGGGCAGGGATGTGGGGCAGGATGGATGTGGGGCAGGGATGTGGGGCAGGATGGATGTGGGGCAGGGATGTGGGGCAGGATGGATGTGGGGCAGGGATGTGGGGCGCACCGAGCCCGATGCCGCTGTTCTCCAGCAGGTAGCCCAGGTGGTCGAACATGGAGCGCTGGTTCTGGCGGCTGATGCGGCAGAAGTAGCAGAGGAAGCGGCAGCAGTTGGTCACCATCTTGGGGAAGCGGATCTCCTGTGGGGCAGGAGGACTGCGGTCAGCCGCGCCGTGGGGCGGGGATGGGGGGCAGGGGGTGGGGCGGGATGTGGGGCGGGATGTGGGGCTGTACAATGTGGGGCTGCATGATGTGGGGCTGCATGATGCGGGGTGGGATGATGGGGGTTGCGCTGTGAGGCGTGCTGTGGGGCGGGATGATGTGGGGCGAGATGTGGGATGGGATGTGGGGCGGGATGTGGGGCTGTACGATGTGGGGCGGGATGATGTGGGGCGGGATGTGGGATGGGATGTGGGGTGGGATGTGGGGCGGGATGTGGGGCTGTACGATGTGGGGCTGTACGATGTGGGGCTGCATGATGTGGGGCAGGATGATGTGGGGCGGGATGTGGGGCGGGATGTGGGGTGGGATGTGGGGCGGGATTTGGGCTGTACGATGTGGGGCTGCATGATGTGGGGCGGGATGATGTGGGGTGGGATGATGGGGGTTGCACTGTGAGGCGTGCTGTGGGGCGGGATGATGTGGGGCGGGATGTGGGATGGGATGTGGGGCGGGATGTGGGGCGCGATGTGGGGCGGGATGTGGGCTGTACAATGTGGGGCTGCATGATGTGGGGCGGGATGATGGGGGTCGTGCTGTAAGGCGTGCTGTGGGGCGGGATGATGTGGGGCGGGATGTGGGATGGGATGTGGGGCGGGATGTGGGATGGGATGTGGGATGGGATGTGGGGCTGCATGATGTGGGGCGGGATGATGTGGGGTGGGATGATGGGGGTTGTGCTGTGAGGCGTGCTGTGGGGCGGGATGTGGGGCGGGATGTGGGGCGGGATGTGGGGCTGTACAATGTGGGGCTGCACGATGTGGGGCGGGATGATGTGGGGCGGGATGATGTGGGGTGGGATGATGGGCGTTGCGCTGTGAGGCGTGCTGTGGGGCAGGCTGTGGGGCGGGATGATGTGGGGCGGGATGATGTGGGGCTGTATGGTGGGGGGCAGGATGATGTGGGGCAGAACGCTGTGGGGCAGAATACTGTGGGGCTGTACAATGTGGGGCAGGACGATGTGGGGCAGGACGCTGTGGGGCTGGACGCTGTGGGGCAGGACGCTATGGAGCACGCCGTGGGGCAGGGCTATGGGGCAGGACACTGTGGGGCGGGACGCCGTGGGGCACGCTGTGGGGCAGGGCTATAGGGCGGGATGCTGTGGGGCAGGACGCCGTGGGGCAGGATGCCGTGGAACAGGACGCCGTGGGGCAGGGCTATGGGGCGGGATGCCGTGGGGCAGGATGCCGTGGGGCACGCCGTGGGGCAGGACGCTGTGGGGCAGGACGCCGTGGGGCAGGGCTATGGGGTGGGACGCCGTGGGGCACACCGTGGGGCAGGATGCTGTGGGGCACGCCGTGGGGCACGCCGTGGGGCAGGGCTATGGGGCGGGACGCCGTGGGGCACGTCGTGGGGCAGGGCTATGGGGCGGGACGCCGTGGGGCAGGGCTATGGGGTGGGATGCCGTGGGGCAGGGCTATGGGGCAGGGCTATGGGGCGGGACGCCGTGGGGCAGGGCTATGGGGCAGGGCTATGGGGCGGGACGCCGTGGGGCAGGGCTATGGGGCAGGGCTATGGGGCAGGGCTATGAGGCAGGGCTATGGGGCGGGACGCCGTGGGGCAGGGCTATGGGGCAGGGCTATGGGGCAGGGCTATGGGGCAGGGCTATGGGGCGGGACGCCGTGGGGCAGGGCTATGGGGCAGGGCTATGGGGCAGGGCTATGGGGCGGGACGCCGTGGGGCAGGGCTATGGGGCAGGGCTATGGGGCAGGGCTATGGGGCAGGGCTATGGGGCGGGACGCTGTGGGGCAGGGCTATGGGGCAGGGCTATGGGGCTCACCTTGGTGTCGCCGCCGCCCAGCACACTGACCATGACCTGCATGACGGTCTCGTGCATCCCCAGCGCGCGCATCAGGTTGGGGTGCTGGTAGAACACCTTGTTGTTCATGATGTTCCTGGGGGGAGGGGGGGGGGGGGGCGTCAGGGGGCACCCCAAAACTCGGGGGGGCACCCCAAAACTCGGGGGGGGTCCCCAAAACTCGGGAGGGTCCCCAAAACTTGGGGGGGCAACGCAAAAGTCGGGGGGGCAACACAAAAGTCAGTGGGGCTCCCCAAAGCTTGGGGTGGCAACACAAAAGTCGGGGGGGGCTCCCCAAAACTTGGGGGGGCGACAGAAAACTCGGGGGGACAACACAAAACTCGGGGGGGGGGGGTTGGGACACAAAGGGGTCAGGAAGGGGCACCCCCAAACTCGGGGGGGCAACACAAAACTTGGGGGGAACCCCAAAACTAAGGGGGTTCCCCAAAACACAGGGGGCAAAACAAAACTAGGGGGGCCCCCCAGAAATCGGGGGGGCACCCCAAAACTCAGGGGGCAACACAAAACTCGGGGGGTGCTGTGGGGTCACAAACGTGTCAGGTCCCACTATGGGGCAGGGGCTGCTCTATGGGGCACGGGCTGTGCTGTGGGTCCCGCTATGGGTCCCGCTATGGGGCAGGGGCCGCTCTATGGGTCCCGCTATGGGTCCCGCTATGGGGCAGGGCTCACGCTATGGGGCAGGGGCCGCTCTATGGGTCCCGCTATGGGTCCCGCTATGGGGCAGGGCTCCCGCTATGGGGCAGGGGCCGCTCTATGGGTCCCGCTATGGGGCAGGGGCCGCTCTATGGGTCCCGCTATGGGGCAGGGGCCGCTCTATGGGTCCCGCTATGGGTCCCGCTATGGGGCAGGGACGCACCCGATGCTCTGGATCATGAGCTTCTCCTCCTCGGGCCCCATCTGCACGATGAGCAGGGCTCCCGCTATGGGGCAGGGCTCACGCTATGGGGCAGGGGCCGCTCTATGGGTCCCGCTATGGGGCAGGGGCCGCTCTATGGGTCCCGCTATGGGTCCCGCTATGGGGCAGGGACGCACCCGATGCTCTGGATCATGAGCTTCTCCTCCTCGGGCCCCATCTGCACGATGAGCAGGGCTCCCGCTATGGGGCAGGGGCCGCTCTATGGGTCCTGCTATGGGTCCCGCTATGGGGCAGGGCTCACGCTATGGGGCAGGGGCTGCTCTATGGGTCCCGCTATGGGTCCCGCTATGGGGCAGGGCTCACGCTATGGGGCAGGGGCCGCTCTGTGGGTCCCGCTATGGGGCAGGGGCCGCTCTGTGGGTCCCGCTATGGGGCAGGGGCCGCTCTATGGGTCCCGCTATGGGGCAGGGACACACCCGATGCTCTGGATCATGAGCTTCTCCTCCTCGGGCCCCATCTGCACGATGAGCAGGGCTCCTGCTATGGGGCAGGGGCCGCTCTATGGGTCCTGCTATGGGTCCCGCTATGGGGCAGGGCTCACGCTATGGGGCAGGGGCCGCTCTATGGGTCCCGCTATGGGTCCCGCTATGGGGCAGGGCTCACGCTATGGGGCAGGGGCCGCTCTGTGGGTCCCGCTATGGGGCAGGGGCCGCTCTGTGGGTCCCGCTATGGGGCAGGGGCCGCTCTATGGGTCCCGCTATGGGTCCCGCTATGGGGCAGGGACGCACCCGATGCTCTGGATCATGAGCTTCTCCTCCTCGGGCCCCATCTGCACGATGAGCAGGGCTCCCGCTATGGGGCAGGGCTCACGCTATGGGGCAGGGGCCGCTCTATGGGTCCCGCTATGGGGCAGGGGCCGCTCTATGGGTCCCGCTATGGGTCCCGCTATGGGGCAGGGACGCACCCGATGCTCTGGATCATGAGCTTCTCCTCCTCGGGCCCCATCTGCACGATGAGCAGGGCTCCCGCTATGGGGCAGGGGCCGCTCTATGGGTCCTGCTATGGGTCCCGCTATGGGGCAGGGCTCACGCTATGGGGCAGGGGCTGCTCTATGGGTCCCGCTATGGGTCCCGCTATGGGGCAGGGCTCACGCTATGGGGCAGGGGCCGCTCTGTGGGTCCCGCTATGGGGCAGGGGCCGCTCTGTGGGTCCCGCTATGGGGCAGGGGCCGCTCTATGGGTCCCGCTATGGGGCAGGGACACACCCGATGCTCTGGATCATGAGCTTCTCCTCCTCGGGCCCCATCTGCACGATGAGCAGGGCTCCTGCTATGGGGCAGGGGCCGCTCTATGGGTCCTGCTATGGGTCCCGCTATGGGGCAGGGCTCACGCTATGGGGCAGGGGCCGCTCTATGGGTCCCGCTATGGGTCCCGCTATGGGGCAGGGCTCACGCTATGGGGCAGGGGCCGCTCTGTGGGTCCCGCTATGGGGCAGGGGCCGCTCTGTGGGTCCCGCTATGGGGCAGGGGCCGCTCTATGGGTCCCGCTATGGGTCCCGCTATGGGGCAGGGACGCACCCGATGCTCTGGATCATGAGCTTCTCCTCCTCGGGCCCCATCTGCACGATGAGCAGGGCTCCCACTATGGGGCAGGGCTCCCGCTATGGGGCAGGGCTCACGCTATGGGGCAGGGGCCGCTCTATGGGTCCCGCTATGGGGCAGGGGCCACTCTATGGGTCCCGCTATGGGGCAGGGGCCGCTCTATGGGTCCTGCTATGGGTCCCGCTATGGGGCAGGGCTCACGCTATGGGGCAGGGGCCGCTCTATGGGTCCCGCTATGGGGCAGGGGCCGCTCTATGGGTCCCGCTATGGGTCCCGCTATGGGGCAGGGACGCACCCGATGCTCTGGATCATGAGCTTCTCCTCCTCGGGCCCCATCTGCACGATGAGCAGGGCTCCCACTATGGGGCAGGGCTCCCGCTATGGGGCAGGGCTCACGCTATGGGGCAGGGGCCGCTCTATGGGTCCCGCTATGGGGCAGGGGCCACTCTATGGGTCCCGCTATGGGGCAGGGGCCGCTCTATGGGTCCTGCTATGGGTCCCGCTATGGGGCAGGGCTCACGCTATGGGGCAGGGGCCGCTCTATGGGTCCCGCTATGGGTCCCGCTATGGGGCAGGGACGCACCCGATGCTCTGGATCATGAGCTTCTCCTCCTCGGGCCCCATCTGCACGATGAGCAGGGCTCCCGCTATGGGGCAGGGCTCACGCTATGGGGCAGGGCTGCTCTATGGGTCCCGCTATGGGGCAGGGCTCACGCTATGGGGCAGGGCTGCTCTATGGGTCCCGCTATGGGGCAGGGCTCACGCTATGGGGCAGGGGCCGCTCTGTGGGTCCCGCTATGGGGCAGGGGCCGCTCTATGGGTCCCGCTATGGGTCCCGCTATGGGGCAGGGACGCACCCGATGCTCTGGATCATGAGCTTTTCCTCCTCGGGCCCCATCTGCACGATGAGCAGGGCTCCCGCTATGGGGCAGGGCTCACGCTATGGGGCAGGGGCCGCTCTGTGGGTCCCGCTATGGGGCAGGGGCCGCTCTATGGGTCCCGCTATGGGTCCCGCTATGGGGCAGGGACGCACCCGATGCTCTGGATCATGAGCTTCTCCTCCTCGGGCCCCATCTGCACCATGAGCAGGGCTCCCGCTATGGGGCAGGGGCCGCTCTGTGGGTCCCGCTATGGGGCAGGGGCCGCTCTATGGGTCCCGCTATGAGTCCCGCTATGGGGCAGGGACACACCCGATGCTCTGGATCATGAGCTTCTGCTCCTCGGGCCCCATCTGCACGATGAGCAGGGCTCACGCTATGGGGCAGGGCTCACGCTATGGGGCAGGGCTCCCGCTATGGGGCAGGGGCCGCTCTATGGGTCCCGCTATGGGTCCCGCTATGGGGCAGGGCTCACGCTATGGGGCAGGGGCCGCTCTGTGGGTCCCGCTATGGGGCAGGGGCCGCTCTATGGGTCCCGCTATGGGTCCCGCTATGGGGCAGGGACGCACCCGATGCTCTGGATCATGAGCTTCTCCTCCTCGGGCCCCATCTGCACGATGAGCAGGGCTCCTGCTATGGGGCAGGGGCCGCTCTATGGGTCCTGCTATGGGTCCCGCTATGGGGCAGGGCTCACGCTATGGGGCAGGGGCCGCTCTATGGGTCCCGCTATGGGTCCCGCTATGGGGCAGGGCTCACGCTATGGGGCAGGGGCCGCTCTGTGGGTCCCGCTATGGGGCAGGGGCCGCTCTGTGGGTCCCGCTATGGGGCAGGGGCCACTCTATGGGTCCCGCTATGGGGCAGGGGCCGCTCTATGGGTCCCGCTATGGGTCCCGCTATGGGGCAGGGACGCACCCGATGCTCTGGATCATGAGCTTCTCCTCCTCGGGCCCCATCTGCACGATGAGCAGGGCTCCCACTATGGGGCAGGGCTCCCGCTATGGGGCAGGGCTCACGCTATGGGGCAGGGGCCGCTCTATGGGTCCCGCTATGGGGCAGGGGCCACTCTATGGGTCCCGCTATGGGGCAGGGGCCGCTCTATGGGTCCTGCTATGGGTCCCGCTATGGGGCAGGGCTCACGCTATGGGGCAGGGGCCGCTCTATGGGTCCCGCTATGGGGCAGGGGCCACTCTATGGGTCCCGCTATGGGGCAGGGACGCACCCGATGCTCTGGATCATGAGCTTCTCCTCCTCGGGCCCCATCTGCACGATGAGCAGGGCTCCCGCTATGGGGCAGGGCTCCCGCTATGGGGCAGGGGCCGCTCTGTGGGTCCCGCTATGGGGCAGGGGCCGCTCTGTGGGTCCCGCTATGGGGCAGGGGCCGCTCTATGGGTCCCGCTATGGGGCAGGGACACACCCGATGCTCTGGATCATGAGCTTCTCCTCCTCGGGCCCCATCTGCACGATGAGCAGGGCTCCCGCTATGGGGCAGGGCTCACGCTATGGGGCAGGGGCCGCTCTATGGGTCCCGCTATGGGGCAGGGACACACCCGATGCTCTGGATCATGAGCTTCTCCTCCTCGGGCCCCATCTGCACGATGAGCAGGGCTCCCGCTATGGGGCAGGGCTCACGCTATGGGGCAGGGGCCGCTCTATGGGTCCCGCTATGGGGCAGGGACACACCCGATGCTCTGGATCATGAGCTTCTCCTCCTCGGGCCCCATCTGCACGATGAGCAGGGCTCCCGCTATGGGGCAGGGCTCACGCTATGGGGCAGGGGCCGCTCTATGGGTCCCGCTATGGGGCAGGGACACACCCGATGCTCTGGATCATGAGCTTCTCCTCCTCGGGCCCCATCTGCACGATGAGCAGGGCTCCCGCTATGGGGCAGGGCTCACGCTATGGGGCAGGGGCCGCTCTATGGGTCCCGCTATGGGGCAGGGGCCGCTCTATGGGTCCCGCTATGGGTCCCGCTATGGGGCAGGGACGCACCCGATGCTCTGGATCATGAGCTTCTCCTCCTCGGGCCCCATCTGCACGATGAGCAGGGAGCGGATGCGGCCGAGGCTCTCGAGGAGCGCGGTGGTGTCGCGGACGGAGCGGGCGCTGATGGCGTACGCTTTGGGCAGCGCGTGCACCACGGCCGCCAGCGCCGCGTACTGCCGGTGCAGCAGCGCGAACATCGCCCGCACCAACTCCGGGCTCTCGATGAACGACTCCTGCGCCCAACGCACCACCGTGTGGGACACCAGCTCCTGCAGGCAGCCTGTGGGGC
Source organism: Oreortyx pictus (assembly GCA_036925125.1). Taxonomy (NCBI): domain Eukaryota; kingdom Metazoa; phylum Chordata; class Aves; order Galliformes; family Odontophoridae; genus Oreortyx; species Oreortyx pictus. Next base: position 6,396 of record JAUPFR010000386.1, on the reverse strand, counting down.
ACGGAGAGCGTTGGGGGGCAGAGCTGGGGGACGGGGGGGGCAGAGCTGGGGTAGCTGGGGGGCAGGAATTGCGGGGCAGAGCTGGGGTACGTGGGGGCAGAGCTGGGGTATTTGGGGACAGGAGTTGGGGGGCAGAGCTGGGGTACGTGGGGGCAGAGCTGGGGGACGGGGGGGGCAGGAGTTGGGGGGCAGAGCTGGGGTACGTGGGGGCAGAGCTGGGGTAGCTGGGGGGCAGGAGTTGGGGGGCAGGAGTTGGGGGGCAGAGCTGGGGGACGTGGGGGCAGAGCTGGGGTATTTGGGGACAGGAGTTGGGGGGCAGAGCTGGGGTACATGGGGGCAGAGCTGGGGTAGCTGGGGGGCAGGAGTTTGGGGGCAGGAGTTGGGGGGCAGAGCTGGGGTACATGGGGGCAGAGCTGGGGTAGCTGGGGGGCAGGAGTTTGGGGGCAGGAGTTGGGGGGCAGAGCTGGGGTATGTGGGGGGCAGGAGTTGTGGGGCAGGAGTTGGGGGGCAGAGCTGGGGCGCTCAACGCACCACCGTGTGGGACACCAGCTCCTGCAGGCAGCCTGTGGGGCACGGAGCATGTGGGGCGGAGCTGGGGGACGGGGGGGGCAGGAGTTGGGGGGCAGAGCTGGGGTACAGGGGGGCAGGAGTTGGGGGGCAGAGATGGGGTACTTGGGGGGCAGAGCTGGGGTACATGGAGGGCAGAGCTGGGGGACGGGGGGGCAGGAGTTGTGGGGCAGGAGTTGGGGGGCAGAGCTGGGGCGCTCAACGCACCACCGTGTGGGACACCAGCTCCTGCAGGCAGCCTGTGGGGCACGGAGAGGGTTGGGGGGCAGAGCTGGGGGACGTGGGGGCAGGAGTTGGGGGCAGAGCTGGGGGACGTGGGGGCAGGAGTTGGGGGGCAAAGCTGGGGGACGTGGGGGCAGGAGTTGGGGGGCAGAGCTGGGGTACTTGGGGGGCAGGAGTTGCGGGGCAGAGCGGGGGTACTTGGGGGGCAGAGCTGGGGTAGCTGGGGGGCAGGAGTTGCGGGGCAGGAGTTGGGGGGCAGAGCTGGGGTACGTGGGGGCAGGAGTTGGGGGGCAGAGCTGGGGTACGTGGGGGGCAGAGCTGGGGGACGGGGGGGCAGGAGTTGGGGGGAAGAGCTGGGGTACATGGGGGGCAGAGCTGGGGTAGCTGGGGGGCAGGAGTTGGGGGGCAGGAGTTGGGGGGCAGAGCTGGGGCGCTCAACGCACCACCGTGTGGGACACCAGCTCCTGCAGGCAGCCTGTGGGGCACGGAGAGGGTTGGGGGGCAGAGCTGGGGGACGGGGGGGCAGGAGTTGGGGGGCAGAGCTGGGGGACGGGGGGGGCAGAGCTGGGGGACGGGGGGGGCAGAGCTGGGGTAGCTGGGGGGCAGGAGTTGGGGGGCAGAGCTGGGGTAGCTGGGGGGCAGGAGTTGGGGGGCAGGAGTTGGGGGGCAGAGCTGGGGCGCTCAATGCACCATCGTGTGGGACACCAGCTCCTGCAGGCAGCCTGTGGGGCACGGAGAGGGTTGGGGGGCAGAGCTGGGGGACGGGGGGGGCAGAGCTGGGGTAGCTGGGGGGCAGGAGTTGGGGGGCAGAGCTCTGGGCTCCTTTGGGGTCACTCTGGGGTCACTCTGGGCTCCTTTGGGGTCACTTGGGGTCACTCTGGGCTCCTTTGGGGTCACTTTGGGGTCACTTGGGGTCACTCTGGGCTCATCTGGGGTCACTTGGGGTCACTGGGGTCAGCTCTGGGGTCACTCTGGGGTCACTCTGGGCTCCTTTGGGGTCACTCTGGGGTCACTTGGGGTCACCCTGGGCTCCTTTGGGGTCACTTGGGGTCACTCTGGGCTCATCTGGGGTCACTTGGGGTCACTGGGGTCAGCTCTGGGGTCACTTTGGGGTCACTCTGGGGTCACTTGGGGTCACTCTGGGCTCCTTTGGGGTCACTCTGGGGTCACTTGGGGTCACTCTGGGCTCATCTGGGGTCACTTGGGGTCACTGGGGTCAGCTCTGGGGTCACTCTGGGGTCACTCTGGGCTCCTTTGGGGTCACTTGGGGTCACTCTGGGCTCCTTTGGGGTCACTTTGGGGTCACTTGGGGTCACTCTGGGCTCATCTGGGGTCACTTGGGGTCACTGGGGTCAGCTCTGGGGTCACTCTGGGGTCACTCTGGGCTCCTTTGGGGTCACTTGGGGTCACTCTGGGCCCATCTGGGGTCACTCTGGGGTCCCTCTGGGCTCCTTTGGGGTCACTTGGGGTCCCTCAGGGCTCATCTGGGGTCACTTGGGGTCACTGGGGTCAGCTCTGGGGTCACTCTGGGGTCACTTGGGGTCACTCTGGGCTCCTTTGGGGTCACTTGGGGTCACTGGGGTCAGCTCTGGGGTCACTCTGGGGTCACTCTGGGGTCACTTGGGGTCACTCTGGGCTCATCTGGGGTCACTTGGGGTCACTGGGGTCAGCTCTGGGGTCACTCTGGGGTCACTCTGGGCTCCTTTGGGGTCACTTTGGGGTCTCTTGGGGTCACTCTGGGCTCCTTTGGGGTCACTTGGGGACACTCTGGGCCCATCTGGGGTCACTGGGGTCACTCTGGGGTCCCCCAGGGCTCCTTTGGGGTCCCCCCCCCCCCCCTTTCCCGCTCCCCTCCCCCTCTCACGTGGCACGGGGGCTTCGGGGGCGTCGTGGTCGCCCCCCTCCCCGTCGTGGCGGCGCCGCCCCACCACGCGGCCCACCAGCGCCATCAGGCGCTGCCGCAGCGACAACGTCTCCTCCTCCTCCTCCTCCTGCGACGGCGCCTCCACGCCTGGGGTCAGAGGGCACGGGGTCAGAGGGCACGGGGTCACAGGGCACGGGGTCACAGGGCACGGGGTCACAGGGCACGGGGTCACAGGGCACGGGGTCAGAGGGCACGGGGTCACAGGGCACGGGGTCAGAGGGCACGGGGTCAGAGGGCACGGGGTCACAGGGCACGGGGTCACAGGGCACGGGGTCACAGGGCACGGGGTCAGAGGGCACGGGGTCACAGGGCACGGGGTCACAGGGCACGGGGTCAGAGGGCACGGGGTCAAAGAGGTCAAGGGATCAAAGGTCACGGTGTCAGAGGGCACGGGGTCAGAGGGCACGGGGTCACAGGGCACGGGGTCAGAGGGCACGGGGTCACAGGGCACGGGGTCACAGGGCACGGGGTCAGAGGGCACGGGGTCAGAGGGCACGGGGTCACAGGGCACGGGGTCACAGGGCACGGGGTCAGAGGGCACGGGGTCACAGGGCACGGGGTCACAGGGCACGGGGTCAAAGAGGTCAAGGGATCAAAGGTCACGGTGTCAGAGGGCACGGGGTCAGAGGACACGGTGTCAAAGGGCACGGGGTCACAGGGCACGGGGTCAGAGGGCACGGGGTCACAGGGCACGGGGTCAGAGGGCACGGGGTCACAGGGCACGGGGTCACAGGGCACGGGGTCACAGGGCACGGGGTCAGAGGGCACGGGGTCAGAGGGCACGGGGTCACAGGGCACGGGGTCACAGGGCACGGGGTCACAGGGCACGAGGTCAGAGGGCACGGGGTCACAGGGCACGGGGTCACAGGGCACGGGGTCACAGGGCACGGGGTCAGAGGGCACGGGGTCACAGGGCACGGGGTCACAGGGCACGGGGTCAGAGGGCACGGGGTCAGAGGGCACGGGGTCACAGGGCACGAGGTCAGAGGGCACGGGGTCACAGGGCACGGGGTCACAGGGCACGGGGTCAGAGGGCACGGGGTCAGAGGGCACGGGGTCACAGGGCACGGGGTCAAAGAGGTCAAGGGATCAAAGGTCACGGTGTCAGAGGGCACGGGGTCACAGGGCACGGGGTCACAGGGCACGGGGTCACAGGGCACGGGGTCAGAGGGCACGGGGTCAGAGGGCACGGGGTCACAGGGCACGGGGTCAGAGGGCACGGGGTCACAGGGCACGGGGTCACAGGGCACGGGGTCACAGGGCACGGGGTCAGAGGGCACGGGGTCACAGGGCACGGGGTCACAGGGCACGGGGTCAGAGGGCACGGGGTCAGAGGGCACGGGGTCACAGGGCACGGGGTCAAAGAGGTCAAGGGATCAAAGGTCACGGTGTCAGAGGGCACGGGGTCACAGGGCACGGGGTCACAGGGCACGGGGTCACAGGGCACGGGGTCAGAGGGCACGGGGTCAGAGGGCACGGGGGTCAGAGGGCACGGGGTCACAGGGCACGGGGTCACAGGGCACGGGGTCAGAGGGCACGGGGTCAGAGGGCACGGGGTCACAGGGCACGGGGTCAAAGAGGTCAAGGGATCAAAGGTCACGGTGTCAGAGGGCACGGGGTCACAGGGCACGGGGTCACAGGGCACGGGGTCACAGGGCACGGGGTCAGAGGGCACGGGGTCACAGGGCACGGGGTCACAGGGCACGGGGTCACAGGGCACGGGGTCAGAGGGCACGGGGTCACAGGGCATGGGTCACAGGGCATGGGGTCAGAGGGCACGGGGTCACAGGGCACGGGGTCACAGGGCACGGGGTCAGAGGGCACGGGGTCACAGGGCACGGGGTCAGAGGGCACGGGGTCAGAGGGCACGGGGTCAGAGGGCACGGGGTCAGAGGGCACGGGGTCAAAGAGGTCAAGGGATCAAAGGTCACGGGGTCAGAGGGCACGGGGTCACAGGGCATGGGGTCACAGGGCACGGGGTCAGAGGGCACGGGGTCACAGGGCACGGGGTCAGAGGGCACGGGGTCACAGGGCACGGGGTCACAGGGCACGGGGTCAGAGGGCACGGGGTCAGAGGGCACGGGGTCACAGGGCACGGGGTCACAGGGCACGGGGTCAGAGGCACGGGGTCAGAGGGCACGGGGTCACAGGGCACGGGGTCACAGGGCATGGGGTCAGAGGGCACGGGGTCACAGGGCACGGGGTCAGAGGGCACGGGGTCACAGGGCACGGGGTCACAGGGCACGGGGTCAGAGGGCACGGGGTCACAGGGCACGGGGTCACAGGGCACGGGGTCAGAGGGCACGGGGTCACAGGGCACGGGGTCACAGGGCACGGGGTCACAGGGCACGGTGTCAAAGGGCACGGGGTCAGAGGGCACGGGTCACAGGGCACGGGGTCACAGGGCACGGGGTCACAGGGCACGGGGTCAGAGGGCACGGGGTCACAGGGCACGGGGTCACAGGGCACGGGGTCAAAGTTCACGGTGTCAAAGAGGTCAAGGGATCAAAGGTCATGGTGTCAGAGGGCACGGGGTCAAGGGGGTGAAGGTCAAGGGTCAAAAGGTCAAGGGGTCAAAGGTCAAGGATAATAAAGGTCAAGGGGTCAAAGGTCACGTTGCCAAAGAGCTCACGGGGTCAAAGGTCACGGCGTCAAAAAGTTCCCGGGGTCAAAGATCAAGGCGTCAAAAAGGTCAACGGGTCAAAGGTCACGGGGGTCACATGGGCTGGGGGGGGGGGGTGGAGGGGGGCCCCAAAGGACTATCCCACCCCCCCCCCCCCCCGGGGTCCCCCCACCCCCCGGTGCCCCCCCGTTCCCCCTCCCCCCCCCTCCCCCCCCCCCGCACCCACCGCAGTGCGCCAGGAGGTCGCCGTGGAAACGCAGCAGTTGGGATCGGATTGGGGGGGGCACGGGGCACTCCTCCTCGTCCGCCCCCCCCTTATACTGCAGCAGCATGTTGATCTGCGGGACCCCCCCGGGACCCCCGCCCCACAGCGTCAGCACGGCCCGGCCCCGACCCACACCGCCCCATCGCTGTCGTCCCCCCCCCCATCCTGCCCCCCACCCCCATTCCCAATCCGTCCCATCCCCCCCCCCCCCACCCCTCTGCACCCCACCCAACCCCCCCACCGCGCCCTGCCCCTCCCCCACCCCTCCGTCCCCCCCCACCTCCATCCCGCCCCCCACTCCTCTAACCCCCACCCCCCCCTCCCCCACCCCCTGCCCCCCCCATTCCCCCCCGAACTGTTCCTGAGGGGGGAGCAGAACTCGCTCTCCAAGCCCCCCCACTCTGACCCCCCAAGCCCCTCCCCCCAACCCCTATCCCTCCTCCCCCACCCCCCCTTTCCCCCGCCCCTCCCCCACCTGTTCCTGGGTCCAACCCCATCCCCCCTCTCCCCTCCCCCCCCCTCTCCCTGCCCCTCCCCCAAATGTTCCTGGGTCCAACCCCCCCTTCCATCTCCCCTCCCCCCCCTCCCCTCCCCCACCTGTTCCTGGATCCAACCCCCCCCCCTCCCCCCCCCCTTTCCCCCTCCCCTCCCCCACCTGTTCCCGGGTCCAACCCCATCCCTCCTCCCCCCTCCCCCCTCCTCTTCCCCTCCCTGCCCCCTTCCCCTCCCCCCTCCCCTCCCCCACCTGCTCCTGCGGGGGGGATCGGAACTCGCGCGTGCGACGATGGTCTCGCC
>JAUPFR010000385.1:0-26333 GCA_036925125.1 Oreortyx pictus | reverse complement strand
AGGGCAGGGGGTGGGATCTATGGGACGGGATCTATGGGGCAGGGATGGGATCTATGGGGCGGGATCTATGGGGCAGGGATGGGATCTATGGGGCAGGATCTATGGGGCGGGATCTACAGGGCAGGATCTGTAGGGCAGGGATGGGATCTATGGGACAGGATCTACGGGGCAGGGATGGGATCTATGGGGCGGGATCTATGGGGCAGGGATGGGATCTATGGGGCGGGATCTATGGGGCGGGATCTATGGGGCAGGATCTATGGGGCAGGGATGGGATCTATGGGATGGGATCTGTTGGGCCAGGATGGGATCTATGGGACGGGATCTATGGGGTAGGGATGGGATCTATGGGATAGGATCTATGGGGCAGGATCTATGGGGCAGGATGGGATCTATGGGGCGGGATCTACAGGGCAGGATCTATGGGGCAGGGATAGGATCTATGGGTGGGATCTATGGGGCAGGATCTATGGGGCAGGGATGGGATCTATGGGGCAGGGATGGGATCTATGGGGCAGGATGGGATCTATGGGGCAGGATGGGATCTATGGGATAGGATCTATGGGATAGGATCTATGGGGCAGGATCTATGGGGCAGGGATGGGATCTATGGGGCGGGATCTATGGGATGGGATCTATGGGGCAGGGATGAGATCTAAGGGGTGGGATCTATGGGGCGGGATGTACAGGGCAGGATCTATGGGGCAGGGATGGGATCTATGGGGCAGGATTTATGGGGTGGGATCTACAGGGCAGGATCTATAGGGCAGGGATGGGATCTATGGGGCGGGATCTATGGGGCAGGGATGGGATCTATGGGGCGGGATCTATGGGGCAGGATCTACGGGGCAGGGATGGGATCTATGGGGCAGGGATCTATGGGGCGGGCTCTATGGGGCAGGATCTATGGGGCAGGATCTATGGGGCAGGGATGGGATCTATGGGGCGGGATCTATGGGGTGGGATCTATGGGGCAGGATCTACGGGACAGGGATGGGATCTATGGGGCGGGATCTATGGGGCGGGATCTATGGGGCAGGGATTGGATCTATGGGGCAGGGATGGGATCTATGGGGCGGGATCTATGGGGTGGGATCTATGGGGCAGGATCTACGGGGCAGGGATGGGATCTATGGGGCGGGATCTATGGGGCGGGATCTATGGGGCAGGGATTGGATCTATGGGGCAGGGATGGGATCTATGGGGCGGGGATCTATGGGGCAGGGATGGGATCTATGGGGCGGGATCTATGGGGCGGGATCTATGGGGCAGGGATGGGATCTATGGGATGGGATCTATTGGGCCGGGATGGATCTATGGGACGGGATCTATGGGGCAGGGATGGGATCTATGGCATGGGATCTATGAGGCAGGGATGGGATCTATGGGGTGGGATCTATGCAATGGGATCTATGGGGCAGGGATCGGATCTATGGGCAGGATCTATGGGGCGGGCTCTATGGGGCAGGATCTATGGGGCAGGATCTATGGGGCAGGGATGGGATCTATGGGGCGGGATCTATGGGGTGGGATCTATGGGGCAGGATCTACGGGGCAGGGATGGGATCTATGGGGCGGGATCTATGGGGCAGGGATTGGATCTATGGGGCAGGGATGGGATCTATGGGGCGGGATCTATGGGGCAGGATCTATGGGGCAGGGATGGGATCTATGGGGCGGGATCTATGGGGCCGGGATGGGATCTATCGGATGGGATCTATGGGGCAGGGATGGGATCTATGGGGCGGGATCTATGGGGCAGGGATGGGATCTATGGGGCGGGATCTATGGGGCAGGATCTATGGGGCAGGGATGGGATCTATGGGGCAGGGATCTATGGGGCGGGATCTACAGGGCAGGATCTGTAGGGCAGGGATGGGATCTATGGGACAGGATCTATGGGGCAGGGATGGGATCTATGGGGCGGGATCTATGGGGCAGGGATGGGATCTATGGGATGGGATCTATGGGGCAGGGATGGGATCTATGGGGCGGGATCTATGGGGCAGGGATGGGATCTATGGGGCGGGATCTATGGGGCGGGATCTATGGGGCGGGATCTATGGGGCAGGGATGGGATCTATGGGGCGGGATCTATGGGGCGGGATCTATGGGGCGGGATCTATGGGGCAGGGATGGGATCTATGGGATGGGATCTATTGGGCCGGGATGGGATCTATGGGACGGGATCTATGGGGCAGGGATGGGATCTATGGCATGGGATCTATGAGGCAGGGATGGGATCTATGGGGTGGGATCTATGCAATGGGATCTATGGGGCAGGGATCGGATCTGTGGGGCAGGATCTATGGGGCGGGCTCTATGGGGCAGGATCTATGGGGCAGGATCTATGGGGCAGGGATGGGATCTATGGGGCGGGATCTATGGGGTGGGATCTATGGGGCAGGATCTACGGGGCAGGGATGGGATCTATGGGGCGGGATCTATGGGGCAGGGATTGGATCTATGGGGCAGGGATGGGATCTATGGGGCGGGATCTATGGGGCAGGATCTATGGGGCAGGGATGGGATCTATTGGGCGGGATCTATGGGGCTGGGATGGGATCTATCGGATGGGATCTATGGGGCAGGGATGGGATCTATGGGGCGGGATCTATGGGGCAGGGATGGGATCTATGGGGCGGGATCTATGGGGCAGGATCTATGGGGCAGGGATGGGATCTATGGGGCAGGGATCTATGGGGCGGGATCTACAGGGCAGGATCTGTAGGGCAGGGATGGGATCTATGGGACAGGATCTATGGGGCAGGGATGGGATCTATGGGATGGGATCTGTTGGGCCAGGATGGGATCTATGGGACGGGATCTATGGGGTAGGGATGGGATCTATGGGATAGGATCTATGGGGCAGGATGGGATCTATGGGGCGGGATCTACAGGGCAGGATCTATGGGGCAGGGATAGGATCTATGGGGTGGGATCTATGGGGCAGGATCTATGGGGCAGGGATGGGATCTATGGGGCAGGGATGGGATCTATGGGGCAGGATGGGATCTATGGGGCAGGATGGGATCTATGGGGCAGGATGGGATCTATGGGATAGGATCTATGGGATAGGATCTATGGGGCAGGATCTATGGGGCAGGGATGGGATCTATGGGGCGGGATCTATGGGATGGGATCTATGGGGCAGGGATGAGATCTAAGGGGTGGGATCTATGGGGCGGGATGTACAGGGCAGGATCTATGGGGCAGGGATGGGATCTATGGGGCAGGATTTATGGGGCGGGATCTACAGGGCAGGATCTATAGGGCAGGGATGGGATCTATGGGGCGGGATCTATGGGGCAGGGATGGGATCTATGGGGCGGGATCTATGGGGCAGGATCTACGGGGCAGGGATGGGATCTATGGGGCAGGGATCTATGGGGCGGGATCTATGGGGCAGCGCCGCTCTCCCGCAGGCGGTGTCGGCGGTGGCGTTTGTGACGGCGTTGGCGTCGCGCTCCGACCATCTGCCGCTGGTGCTGACCCTCAGCGTGCGCCCCACAAGTGGGGGGGGGCCCTGACCCACAAGTGGGGGGGGGGGGGGGCCCTGACCCACAACTGCCCCCCCCGCCCCGTGACCCCCAAGTGAACCCCCACCCCGTGACCCCCGTATCTCCCCCGATTCCGTGACCCCTAAGTGCCACCTCGTGACCCCCGAGTGCCCCCCCCACTCCGTGACCCCCAAGTGCTCCCCCCTTCTGTGACCCCCAAGTGCCCCCCCCGTGACCCCCAAGTGCTCCCCCCTTCTGTGACCCCCAAGTGCCCCCCCCATGACCCCCAAGTGCTCCCCATTCTGTGACCCCCAAGTGCCCCCCCACTCTGTGACCCCCAAGTGCTCCCCCATTCTGTGCCCCCCCTTCCGTGACCCCCAAGTGCTCCCCCGTTCTGTGCCCCCCCCGTTCTGTGACCCCCAAGTGCCCCCCCACTCTGTGACCCCCAAGTGCTCCCCCTTCTGTGCCCCCCCACTCCGTGACCCCCAAGTGCGCCCCCATTCTGTGACCCCCAAGTGCTCCCCCCTTCTGTGACCCCCAAGTGCCCCCCCCATGACCCCCAAGTGCTCCCCCCTTCTGTGACCCCCAAGTGCCCCCCCCGTGACCCCCAAGTGCTCCCCCCTTCTGTGACTCCCAAGTGCCCCCCCACTCCGTGACCCCCAAGTGCCCCCCCGTTCTGTGACCCCCCACTCTGTGACCCCCAAGTGTGCCCCCATTCTGTGACCCCCAAGTGCCCCCCCACTCCGTGACCCCCAAGTGCTCCCCATTCTGTGACCCCCCCCGTTCTGTGACCCCCAAGTGCCCCCCCATTCCGTGACCCCCAAGTGCCCCCCCATTCTGTGCCCCCCCCTTCCGTGACCCCCAAGTGCTCCCCCTTCTGTGCCCCCCCATTCTGTGACCCCCAAGTGCCCCCCCCACTCCGTGACCCCCAAGTGCCCCCCCGTTCTGTGACCCCCCCCGTTCTGTGGCCCCCAAGTGCCCCCCCGTTCTGGGACCCCCAAGTGCCCCCCCTCTGTGACCCCCAAGTGCTCCCCCATTCTGTGACCCCCAAGTGCCCCCCCCATGACCCCCAAGTGCTCCCCCATTCTGTGACCCCCAAGTGCCCCCCCCATGACCCCCAAGTGCTCCCCCGTTCTGTGACCCCCAAGTGCCCCCCCACTCCGTGACCCCCAAGTGCTCCCCATTCTGTGACCCCCCACTCTGTGACCCCCAAGTGTGCCCCCATTCTGTGACCCCCAAGTGCCCCCCCACTCCGTGACCCCCAAGTGCCCCCCCACTCTGTGACCCCCAAGTGCTCCCCCGTTCTGTGCTCCCCCACTCTGTGACCCCCAAGTGCTCCCCCGTTCTGTGCCCCCCCACTCCGTGACCCCCAAGTGCCCCCCCATTCTGTGACCCCCCACTCTGTGACCCCCAAGTGTGCCCCCATTCTGTGACCCCCAAGTGCACCCCCCACTCCGTGACCCCCAAGTGCCCCCCCGTTCTGTGCCCCCCCCGTTCTGTGACCCCCAAGTGCTCCCCCTTCTGTGACCCCCAAGTGCCCCCCCACTCCGTGACCCCCAAGTGCTCCCCATTCTGTGACCCCCCCCGTTCTGTGACCCCCAAGTGCCCCCCCATTCCGTGACCCCCAAGTGCCCCCCCATTCTGTGCCCCCCCCTTCCGTGACCCCCAAGTGCTCCCCCTTCTGTGCCCCCCCATTCTGTGACCCCCAAGTGCCCCCCCCACTCCGTGACCCCCAAGTGCCCCCCCGTTCTGTGACCCCCCCCGTTCTGTGGCCCCCAAGTGCCCCCCTGTTCTGTGACCCCCAAGTGCCCCCCCACTCCGTGACCCCCAAGTGCTCCCCCGTTCTGTGACCCCCAAGTGCTCCCCATTCTGTGCCCCCCCCGTTCCGTGACCCCCAAGTGCCCCCCCCTTCTTTGCCCCCCCACTCCGTGACCCCCAAGTGCTCCCCCGTTCTGTGACCCCCAAGTGCCCCCCCACTCCGTGACCCCCAAGTGCCCCCCCGTTCTGTGCCCCCCCCGTTCTGTGACCCCCAAGTGCCCCCCCACTCCGTGACCCCCAAGTGCCCCCCCGTTCTGTGCCCCCCCCGTTCTGTGACCCCCAAGTGCCCCCCACTGTGACCCCCCCACGTCCCTCCGTGTGACCCCCATGTGCCCCCCGTGTCCCTGTCCCCCCCATTTCTGCCCCCCAATTTTGCTCCTCATCGCTGCCCCCCATTTCTGCCCCACATTGCTGCCCCCCCCATTGCTGACCCCCCCATTTCTGCACCCCAATTCTGCCCCCATTGCTGCCCCCCCATTTCTGCACCCCAATTCTGCCCCCATTGCTGTCCCCCCCATTTCTGCCCCCCATTGCCCCCCCATTGCTGCCCCCCATGTCCCCCCCCTTTCTGCCCCCCCATTTCTGCCCCCCATTGCCCCCCCCCATTGCTGCCCCCCCATTTCTGCCCCCCATTTCTGCCCCCCATGTCCCCCACATGTCCCCCCCCCATTGTTGCCCCCCATGTCCCCCCCATTGCTGCCCCCCCCAATTTCTGCCCCCCATTTCTGCCCCCCCATTGCTGTCCCCCCCCATTGCTGCCCCCCATGTCCCCCCGAATTTCTGCCCCCACATTTCTGCCCCCCATTGCTGTCCCCCCCCATTGCTGCCCCCCCATTGCTGCCCCCCATGTCCCCCCCAATTTCTGCCCCCCATTGCTGTCCCCCCCCATTGCTGCCCCCCCCATTGCTGCCCCCCATGTCCCCCCCAATTTCTGCCCCCCCATTTCTGCCCCCCCATTGCTGTCCCCCCCCCATTGCTGCCCCCCATGTCCCCCCCAATTTCTGCCCCCCCATTTCTGCCCCCCCATTTCTGCCCCCCCATTGCTGTCCCCCCCCATTGCTGCCCCCCATGTCCCCCCCATTGCTGCCCCCCCAATTTCTGCCCCCCATTTCTGCCCCCCCATTGCTGTCCCCCCCCATTGCTGCCCCCCATGTCCCCCCCAATTTCTGCCCCCCCATTTCTGCCCCCCCATTGCTGTCCCCCCCCATTGCTGCCCCCCATGTCCCCCCCAATTTCTGCCCCCCATTTCTGCCCCCCCATTGCTGTCCCCCCCATTGTTGCCCCCCATGTCCCCCCCAATTTCTGCCCCCCCAATTTCTGCCCCCCCATTGCTGTCCCCCCCCATTGCTGCCCCCCATGTCCCCCCCAATTTCTGCCCCCCCAATTTCTGCCCCCCTCCGTTGGTTTCCTCATGGACTCAAATAAAGGGATGAGAATGGGAAGCGGCGCTGCACCACTGGGAGTGACTGGGACGTACTGGGACACACTGGGACACACTGGGACCAAACTGGGACCAACTGGGACACACTGGGACACACTGGGACCAAACTGGGACAGACTGGGATGAAACTGGGACACACTGGGACCAACTGGGACACACTGGGACCAAACTGGGACAGACTGGAATGAAACTGGGACACACTGGGACCAACTGGGACACACTGGGACCAAACTGGGACAGACTGGGACACACTGGGACACACTGGGACCAAACTGGGACAGACTGGGACACACTGGGACACACTGGGACCAACTGGGACACACTGGGACACACTGGGACCAAACTGGGACAGACTGGGACACACTGGGACACACTGGGACCAAACTGGGACACACTGGGATGAAACTGGGACACACTGGGACACACTGGGACCAAACTGGGACAGACTGGGATGAAACTGGGACACACTGGGACCAACTGGGACACACTGGGACAGACTGGAATGAAACTGGGACACACTGGGACCAACTGGGACAGACTGGGATGAAACTGGGACACACTGGGACACACTGGGACCAAACTGGGATCTCTGTATGGGATCTCTGGGATCTCTGTATGGGATCTGTGTGGGATCTCTGTGGGATCTCTGTATGGGATCTCTGTATGGGATCTCTGTATGGGATCTCTGTGGGATCTCTGTATGGGATCTCTGTATGGGATCTCTGTATGGGATCTCTGTGGGATCTCTGTGGGATCTCAGTATGGGATCTCTGTATGGGATCTCTGTGGGATCTCTGTGGGATCTCTGTATGGGATCTCTGTGGGATCTCTGTATGGGATCTCTGTGGGATCTCTATGGGATCTCTGTATGGGATCTCTGTGGGATCTCTGTGGGATCTCTGTATGGGATCTCTGTATGGGATCTCTGTATGGGATCTCTGTATGGGATCTCTGTGGGATCTCTATGGGATCTCAGTGGGATCTCTGAGGGATCTCTGAGGGATCTCTGTGGGATCTCAGTATGGGATCTCTGTATGGGATCTCTGTATGGGATCTCTGTGGGATCTCTGTGGGATCTCTGTATGGGATCTCTGTGGGATCTCTGTGGGATCTCTGTATGGGATCTCTGTATGGGATCTCTGTATGGGATCTCTGTATGGGATCTCTGTGGGATCTCTCTCTGTGGGATCTGTGGGATCTCTGTATGGGATCTCTGTGGGATCTCTATGGGATCTCTATGGGATCTCAGTGCGATCTCTGTGGGATCTCTGTGGGATCTCTGTATGGGATCTCTGTGTGGGATCTCTGTGGGATCTCAGTATGGGATCTCTGTATGGGATCTCTGTGGGATCTCTGTGGGATCTCTGTGGGATCTCTGTGGGATCTCTGTATGGGATCTCTGTGGGATCTCTGTATGGGATCTCTGTGGGATCTCTGTATGGGATCTCTGTATGGGATCTCTGTGGGATCTCTATGGGATCTCTATGGGATCTCAGTGGGATCTCTGTGGGATCTCTGTGGGATCTCAGTATGGGATCTCTGTATGGGATCTCTGTAGGATCTCTGTGGGATCTCTGTATGGGATCTCTGTGGGATCTCTGTATGGGATCTCTGTATGGGATCTCTGTATGGGATCTCTATGGGATCTCTGTGGGATCAATATGGGATCTCTGTGGGATCTCTGTATGGGATCTCTGTATGGGATCTCTGTATGGGATCTCTGTGGGATCTCTGTATGGGATCTCTGTGTGGGATCTCTGTATGGGATCTCTGTATGGGATCTCTGTGTGGGATCTCTGTATAGAATGTCTGTATGGGATCTCTGTGGGATCTCTATGGGATCTCTGTGGGATCTCTGTGGGATCTCTGTATGGGATCTCTGTGGGATCTCTGTATGGAATCTCTGTGGGATCTCTGTATGGGATCTCTGTGTGGGATCTCTGTATGGGATCTCTGTATGGGATCTCTGTGTGGGATCTCTGTATAGAATGTCTGTATGGGATCTCTGTACGGGATCTCTGTGGGATCTCTATGGGATCTCTATGGGATCTCTGTGGGATCTCTGTGGGATCTCAGTATGGGATCACTGTATGGGATCTCTGTGGGATCTCTGTGGGATCTCTGTGGGATCTCTGTATGGGATCTCTGTATGGGATCTCTGTATGGGATCTCTGTATGGGATCACTGTATGGGATCTCTGTGGGATCTCTGTGGGATCTCTGTATGGGATCTCTGTGGGATCTCTGTGGGATCTCTGTATGGGATCTCTGTATGGGATCTCTGTGGGATCTCTGTATGGGATCTCTGTGGGATCTCTGTATGGGATCTCTGTATGGGATCTCTGTGGGATCTCTGTATGGGATCTCTGTGGGATCTCTGTATGGGATCTCTGTGGGATCTCTGTATGGGATCTATGTGGGATCTCTGTATGGGATCTCTGTGGGATCTCTGTATGGGATCTCTGTGGGATCTCTGTGGGATCTCTGTATGGGATCTCTGTGGGATCTCTGTATGGGATCTCTGTGGGATCTCTGTATGGGATCTCTGTGTGGGATCTCTGTATGGAATCTCTGTATGGGATCTCTGTGGGATCTCTGTGGGATCTCTGTATGGGATCTCTGTGGGATCTCTGTATGGGATCTCTGTGGGATCTCTATGGGATCTCTGTATGGGATCTCTGTGGGATCTCTGTGGGATCTCTGTATGGGATCTCTGTATGGGATCTCTGTATGGGATCTCTGTATGGGATCTCTGTGGGATCTCTATGGGATCTCAGTGGGATCTCTGAGGGATCTCTGAGGGATCTCTGTGGGATCTCAGTATGGGATCTCTGTATGGGATCTCTGTATGGGATCTCTGTGGGATCTCTGTGGGATCTCTGTATGGGATCTCTGTGGGATCTCTGTGGGATCTCTGTATGGGATCTCTGTATGGGATCTCTGTATGGGATCTCTGTATGGGATCTCTGTGGGATCTCTCTCTGTGGGATCTGTGGGATCTCTGTATGGGATCTCTGTGGGATCTCTATGGGATCTCTATGGGATCTCAGTGCGATCTCTGTGGGATCTCTGTGGGATCTCTGTATGGGATCTCTGTGTGGGATCTCTGTGGGATCTCAGTATGGGATCTCTGTATGGGATCTCTGTGGGATCTCTGTGGGATCTCTGTGGGATCTCTGTGGGATCTCTGTATGGGATCTCTGTGGGATCTCTGTATGGGATCTCTGTGGGATCTCTGTATGGGATCTCTGTATGGGATCTCTGTGGGATCTCTATGGGATCTCTATGGGATCTCAGTGGGATCTCTGTGGGATCTCTGTGGGATCTCAGTATGGGATCTCTGTATGGGATCTCTGTAGGATCTCTGTGGGATCTCTGTATGGGATCTCTGTGGGATCTCTGTATGGGATCTCTGTATGGGATCTCTGTATGGGATCTCTATGGGATCTCTGTGGGATCAATATGGGATCTCTGTGGGATCTCTGTATGGGATCTCTGTATGGGATCTCTGTATGGGATCTCTGTGGGATCTCTGTATGGGATCTCTGTGTGGGATCTCTGTATGGGATCTCTGTATGGGATCTCTGTGTGGGATCTCTGTATAGAATGTCTGTATGGGATCTCTGTGGGATCTCTATGGGATCTCTGTGGGATCTCTGTGGGATCTCTGTATGGGATCTCTGTGGGATCTCTGTATGGAATCTCTGTGGGATCTCTGTATGGGATCTCTGTGTGGGATCTCTGTATGGGATCTCTGTATGGGATCTCTGTGTGGGATCTCTGTATAGAATGTCTGTATGGGATCTCTGTACGGGATCTCTGTGGGATCTCTATGGGATCTCTATGGGATCTCTGTGGGATCTCTGTGGGATCTCAGTATGGGATCACTGTATGGGATCTCTGTGGGATCTCTGTGGGATCTCTGTGGGATCTCTGTATGGGATCTCTGTATGGGATCTCTGTATGGGATCTCTGTATGGGATCACTGTATGGGATCTCTGTGGGATCTCTGTGGGATCTCTGTATGGGATCTCTGTGGGATCTCTGTGGGATCTCTGTATGGGATCTCTGTATGGGATCTCTGTGGGATCTCTGTATGGGATCTCTGTGGGATCTCTGTATGGGATCTCTGTATGGGATCTCTGTGGGATCTCTGTATGGGATCTCTGTGGGATCTCTGTATGGGATCTCTGTGGGATCTCTGTATGGGATCTATGTGGGATCTCTGTATGGGATCTCTGTGGGATCTCTGTATGGGATCTCTGTGGGATCTCTGTGGGATCTCTGTATGGGATCTCTGTGGGATCTCTGTATGGGATCTCTGTGGGATCTCTGTATGGGATCTCTGTGTGGGATCTCTGTATGGAATCTCTGTATGGGATCTCTGTGGGATCTCTGTGGGATCTCTGTATGGGATCTCTGTATGGGATCTCTGTGGGATCTCTGTATGGGATCTCTGTGGGATCTCTGTATGGGATCTCTGTGGGATCTCTGTATGGGATCTCTGTGTGGGATCTCTGTATGGAATCTCTGTATGGGATCTCTGTGGGATCTCTGTGGGATCTCTGTATGGGATCTCTGTATGGGATCTCTGTGGGATCTCTGTATGGGATCTCTGTGGGATCTCTGTATGGGATCTCTGTATGGGATCTCTGTGGGATCTCTGTATGGGATCTCTGTGGGATCTCTGTATGGGATCTCTGTGGGATCTCTGTATGGGATCTCTGTGGGATCTCTGTATGGGATCTCTGTGGGATCTCTGTGGGATCTCTGTATGGGATCTCTGTGGGATCTCTGTATGGGATCTCTGTGGGATCTCTGTATGGGATCTCTGTGTGGGATCTCTGTATGGAATCTCTGTATGGGATCTCTGTGGGATCTCTGTGGGATCTCTGTATGGGATCTCTGTATGGGATCTCTGTGGGATCTCTGTATGGGATCTCTGTGGGATCTCTGTATGGGATCTCTGTATGGGATCTCTGTGGGATCTCTGTATGGGATCTCTGTGGGATCTCTGTGGGATCTCTGTGGGATCTCTGTGGGGTTCCTGTCCCCACACGTTTGGGGCTCTGTGGATCCGCTTTGCCCCTCCCCCCCCTCCCGCCCCAAATGAACAGCGCAGCGCTGTGGGGCACAGCTGCTCCTTTATTGCTGGCACCGCTATGGGGCGGGAGGCACAGCGCTATGGGGCGGGGAGAGCCGAGCGTGAATCTGTGGGGCACGGGGATATGGGGGGGTGGATGAATCTATGGGGCAGGTGGGGAGGGTGAATCTATGGGGCACAGGGATATTTGGGGGAGGGTGAATCTATGGGGCACGGGGATATGGGGGGGTGGATGAATCTATGGGGCAGGTGGGGAGGGTGAATCTATGGGGCAGGTGGGGAGGAGGAATCTATGGGGCACGGGGATATGGGGATGAGGAAGAATCTATGGGGCAGGTGGGGAGGAGGAATCTATGGGTCACGGGGGCATGGGGGGGAGGATGAATCTATGGGGCAGGTGGGGAGGAGGAATCTATGGGGCACGGGGGCATGGGGGGGAAGATGAATCTATGGGGCATGTGGGGAAGAATGAATCTATGGGGCACGGGGGGATGGGGCAGAGGATGAATCTATGGGGCAGGTGAAGAGAAGGAATCTATGGGGCACGGGGGGATGGGGCAGAGGATGAATCTATGGGGCGGGGGGAGTGTTGCTATGGGGCAGGCGGATGGCGTTCAGTTTGAGGCGGATCTGTGGGGCGCGGGACGGTTGATTGTGGGGTGGGGGAGGTGATGCTATGGGGCAGGAAGGGCGGCGCTGTGGGGCGGAGGGGGACAAGGATGTGGGGCGGGGAAGGTGATGCTATGGGTCTGGGGGGGTTGGATCTATGGGGCAGGGGGGAGGTGATGCTGTGGGGCAGAGGGGACGGTGCTGTGGGGCAGGGGAGCGAGCGGAGCTGTGGGGCAGGGGGGAGATGCTATGGGGCAGGGAGGAGATGCTATGGGGCAGGGGGGAGATGCTGTGGGGCAGAGGAGGAGATGCTATGGGGCAGGGGGGAGATGCTATGGGGCAGAGGAGGAGATGCTATGGGGCAGGGGGGAGATGCTATGGGGCAGAGGGGAGATGCTATGGGGCAGAGGGGGCAATGCTGTGGGGCAGGGGGAGAGCAGAGCTATGGGGCAGAGGAGGAGATGCTGTGGGGCAGGGGGGAGATGCTGTGGGGCAGGGGGTAAGCAGAGCTATGGGGCAGGGAGGAGATGCTGTGGGGCAGAGGAGAGATGCTATGGGGCAGGGGGGAGATGCTATGGGGCAGGGGGAGACCAGAGCTATGGGGCAGGGGGGAGATGCTATGGGGCAAAGGGAGAGCAGAGCTATGGGGCAGGGGGAGAGCAGAGCTATGGGGCAGAGGAGGAGATGCTATGGGGCAGGGGGGAGATGCTATGGGGCAGGGGGAAAGCAGAGCTATGGGGCAGAGGAGGAGATGCTGTGGGGGGGGGAGATGCTATGGGGCAGGGGGAAGAGCGGAGCTATGGGGCAGAGAGGACGGTGCTATGGGGCAGAGGGGGCAATGCTGTGGGGCAGGGGGAAAGCAGATCTATGGGGCAGGGGGGAAATGCTAAGGGGCAGAGGAGGAGATGCTATGGGGCAGGGGGGAGATGCTATGGGGCACGGAGAGAGCAGAGCTATGGGGCAGAGGGGGTGATGCTGTGGGGCAGGGAGGAGATGCTATGGGGCAGAGGGGAGATGCTATGGGGCAGAGGGGAGATGCTATGGGGCAGGGGGAGATGCTATGGGGCAGGGGGAGAGCAGAGCTATGGGGCAGGGGGGAGATGCTGTGGGGCAGGGGAAAGAGTGGAGCTATGGGGCAGAGGGGGTGATGCTATGGGGCAGGGGGGAAAGCGGAGCTATGGGGCAGAGGGGAGATGCTATGGGGCACGGGAAGAGATGCTATGGGGCAGGGGGGAGATGCTATGGGACAGGGGGGAGATGCTATGGGGCAGGGGGAAGAGCAGAGCTATGGGGCAGAGGGGAGATGCTATGGGGCACGGGAAGAGATGCTATGGGGCAGGGGGGAGATGCTATGGGGCAGGGGGAGAGCAGAGCTATGGGGCAGAGGAGGAGATGCTGTGGGGCATGGAGGAGATGCTATGGGGCAGGGAGGAGAGCAGAGCTATGGGGCAGAGGGGAGATGCTATGGGGCAGGGAGGAGAGCAGAGCTATGGGGCAGGGGGGAGATGCTATGGGGCAGGGGGAGAGCAGAGCTATGGGGCAGAGGAGGAGATGCTGTGGGGCATGGAGGAGATGCTATGGGGCAGGGAGGAGAGCAGAGCTATGGGGCAGAGGGGAGATGCTATGGGGCAAGGAGGAAAGCAGAGCTATGGGGCAGGGGGGGTGATGCTATGGGGCAGAGGAGGAGATGCTATGGGGCAGGGGGGAGATGCTGTGGGGCAGAGGAGGAGATGCTATGGGGCAGGAGGAAGAGCGGAGCTATGGGGCAGAGGGGGCAATGCTGTGGGGCAGGGGGAAAGCAGAGCTATGGGGCAGGGAGGAGATGCTGTGGGGCAGAGGAGGAGATGCTATGGGGCAGAGGAGAGATGCTATGGGGCACGGAGAGAGAAGAGCTATGGGGCAGAGGGGGTGATGCTGTGGGGCATGGAGGAGATGCTATGGGGCAGGGAGGAGAGCAGAGCTATGGGGCAGGGGGGAGATGCTATGGGGCACGGGAAGAGCAGAGCTATGGGGCAGGGGTAGATGCTATGGGGCAGGGAGGAGATGATATGGGGCAGGGGGAGAGCAGAGCTATGGGGCAGAGGGGAGATGCTATGGGGCAGGAGGGCGGTGCTATGGGGCAGGGGGGAGATGCTATGGGGCAGGGGGAAGGCAGAGCTATGGGGCAGAGGGGGCGATGCTCTGGGGCAGAGGAGGAGATGCTATGGGGCAGGGGGGAGATGCTGTGGGGCAGAGGAGGAGATGCTATGGGGCAGGGGGAGAGCAGAGCTATGGGGCAGAGGGGGCAATGCTGTGGGGCAGGGGGAAAGCAGAGCTATGGGGCAGGGAGGAGAGCAGAGCTATGGGGCAGGGGGGAGATGCTATGGGGCAGGGAGGAGAGCAGAGCTATGGGGCAGAGGAGGAGATGCTATGGGGCAGGGGGGAGATGCTATGGGGCAGGGAGGAGATGCTGTGGGGCAGAGGAGGAGATGCTGTGGGGCAGAGGAGAGATGCTATGGGGCACGGAGAGAGCAGAGCTATGGGGCAGAGGGGGTGATGCTATGGGGCATGGAGGAGATGCTATGGGGCAAGGAGGAGAGCAGAGCTATGGGGCAGGGGGGAGATGCTATGGGGCAGGGGGAAAGCGGAGCTATGGGGCAGAGGGGGCGATGCTGTGGGGCAGGGGGAAGAGCGGAGCTATGGGGCAGAGAGGGCAGTCCTATGGGGCAGAGAATGCTGCTATGGGGCACGGGGGGGCAGCGCTATGGGGCAGGAGGGGGTACATTGTGGGGTGTGGGGGGCGACGCTATGGGGCAGCGCTGTGGGGCTGAGCAGAGGTTTGGGGGAGGAAGGTGTGGGGCACAATGGGGAGGGTGGGCACAGGGGGCTGCCCCATAGATTTGGGGGCTGCCCCATAAGTGTGGGTGAGTGGGTCAGGGGCTACCCCATAGATTGCATAGCGGGGTTGGGGGGCTGCCCCATAAGTGTGCGTTTGTGGGTCTGGGGCTGCCCCATAGATTGCATAGCGGGGGTTGGGGGGCTGCCCCATAAGTGTGCGTATGTGGGTCAGGGGCTGCCCCATAGATTGCATAGTGGGAGTTGGGGGGCTGCCCCATAAGTGTGTACCCCAATCTGTGGGGCTGCCCCATAAGTGTGCGTATGTGGGTCAGGGGCTGCCCCATAGATTGCATAGCGAGGGTTGGAGGGCTGCCCCATAAGTGTGCGTATGTGGGTCTGGGGCTGCCCCATAGATTGCATAGTGGGGGTTGGGGGGCTGCCCCATAAGTGTGTACCTCTATCTGTGGGGCTGCCCCATAAGTGTGCGTATGTGGGTCAGGGGCTGCCCCATAGATTGCATAGTGGGAGTTGGGGGGCTGCCCCATAAGTGTGCGTATGTGGGTCAGGGTCTGCCCCATAGATTGTATAGTGGGAGTTGGGGGGCTGCCCCATAAGCGTGTACCCCAATCTGTGGGGCTGCCCCATAAGTGTGCGTATGTGGGTCAGGGTCTGCCCCATAGATTGCATAGTGGGGGTTAGGGGGCTGCCCCATAAGTGTGCACTCCAATCTGTGGGGCTGCCCCATAAGTGTGCGTTTGTAGGTCTGGGACTGCCCCATAGATTGCATAGTGGGGGTTGGGGGGCTGCCCCATAAGTGTGCATATGTGGGTCAGGGTCTGCCCCATAGATTGCATAGCGGGGGTTAGGGGGCTGCCCCATAAGTGTGCGTATGTGGGTCAGGGGCTGCCCCATAGATTGCATAGCAGGGGTTGGGGGGCTGCCCCATAAGTGTGCATATGTGGGTCTGGGGCTGCCCCATAGATTGCATAGTGGGAGTTGGGGGGCTGCCCCATAAGTGTGTACCCCAATCTGTGGGGCTGCCCCATAAGTGTGCGTTTGTGGGTCTGGGGCTGCCCCATAGATTGCATAGCGAGGGTTGGAGGGCTGCCCCATAGCTCTGCCCCACTGCTGTGCCCCATAGCGCTGCCCCATAGCTCTACCCCATAGCTCTGCCCCACAGCTTTGCCCCACAGCTGTGCCCCACAGCTCTGCCCCACTGCTGTGCCCCACAGCTCTGCCCCACTGCTGTGCCCCACAGCGCTGCCCCACAGCTCTACCCCACAGCTCTGCCCCATAGCGCTGCCCCATAGCTCTGCCCCACAGCTCTACCCCACAGCTCTGCCCCATAGCGCTGCCCCATAGCTCTGCCCCACAGCTCTGCCCCACAGCCGTGCCCCACAGCCGTGCCCCACAGCGCTGCCCCACAGCTCTACCCCACAGCACTGCCCCACAGCTCTGCCCCACAGCTCTGCCCCACAGCTCTACCCCATAGCACTGCCCCATAGCTCTACCCCACAGCTGTACCCCACAGCACTGCCCCATAGCTCTGCCCCACAGCTCTACCCCAAAGCTCTGCCCCACAGCGCTGCCCCATATCTCTGCCCCACAGCGCTGCCCCACAGCTCTACCCCACAGCTCTGCCCCATAGCGCTGCCCCATAGCTCTGCCCCACAGCTCTGCCCCACAGCTCTACCCCATAGCTCTGCCCCATAGCTCTGCCCCACAGCTCTGCCCCACAGCTCTACCCCATAGCTCTGCCCCACAGTGCTGCCCCATAGCTCTGCCCCGCAGCTCTGCCCCACAGCTCTACCCCATAGCTCTGCCCCACAGCGCTGCCCCACAGCTCTACCCCACAGCCGTGCCCCACAGTGCTGCCACACAGTGCTGCCCCACAGCCGTGCCCCAAAGCTCTACCCCACAGCTGTGCCCCACATCTCTGCCCCACAGCGCTGCCCCACAGCTCTACCCCATAGCTCTGCCCCACAGCTGTGCCCCACAGCTCTACCCACAGCTGTACCCCATAGCTCTACCCCACAGCTGTGCCCCATAGCGTTGCCCCACAGCTCTACCCACAGCTGTACCCCATAGCTCTACCCCACAGCTGTGCCCCATACCGTTGCCCCACAGCTGTGCCCCATAGCTCTACCCCACAGCTGTGCCCCATACCGTTGCCCCACAGCTCTACCCCATAGCTCTGCCCCACAGCGCTGCCCCACAGCGCTGCCCCACGGCTCTACCCCATATCTCTGCCCCATAGCCGTGCCCCATAGATCTACCCCACAGATCTGCCCCACGGCGCTGCCCCATAGCTTTGCCCCACAGCTCTGCCCCACAGCTGTGCCCCACATCTCTGCCCCACGGCGCTGCCCCACGGCTCAGCAGGCCTGGCTGCCGCTCCAGTACTCGGTGGCTCCGCGGTACTTTGGGGTCGGGGTCCCCACATCGTCCCCGTCCTCTTCGGGGGTCCCGAAGCCGCCGCCGCCGGGGGTCAGCAGGATGAACACGTCCTGGGGGGCAGCACACATGTGGGGCGCGGGGGGGGGGGCGGGAAAGGGGGGGGGCAGAGAGGGGATGTGGGGGTGTGGGTCAGAAGGGGGGGGTGTGGGGGGGGATGTGTGGGGCAGAAAGAGGGGGTGTGGGGGGATGTGTGGGGCACAGGGGGGCACAACGGGGGGGGGGGATGTGTGGGGCAGAGAGAGCGGATGGGGGTGTGGGGCACAAGAGGGGGTGGGGGGTGAATGTGTGGGGCAGAAAGAGGGGGTGTGGGGGTGCAATGTGTGGGGGGATGTGTGGGGCAGAAAGAGGGGGTGTGGGGGGATGTGTGGGGCACGGGGGGGCACAATGTTGGGGGAGGGGTGGATGTGTGGGGCAGAGAGGGGAGTGGGGGTGTGGGGTCCAAGGGGAGGGTGGGGGGGGGGAAATGTGTGGGGCAGAAAGAGGGGAGTGGGGGTGCAATGTGTGGGGGGATGTGTGGGGCAGAGAGGGGAGTGGGGATGTGGGGCGATGTGGGGTGATGTGTGGGGCGATGTGTGGGGCGATGTGTGGGGGGATATGGGGCGATGTGTGGGGCGATGTGTGGGGCAATGTGTGGGGTGCAGTGGGGCAATGTGTGGGGCGATGTGTGGGTCACAGTGGGGCGATGTGTGGGGCGCAGTGGGGCGATGTGTGGGGCGATGTGTGGGGTGATGTGTGGGTCAGTGTGTGAGGCGATGTGTGGGTCACAGTGGGGTGCAGTGGGGCGATGTGTGGGGCGATGTGTGGGTCACAGTGGGGTGATGTGTGGGGCGATGTGTGGGGCGATGTGTGGGGCGATGTGTGGGGCGATGTGTGGGTCACAGTGGGGTGATGTGTGGGGCGATGTGTGGGGCGATGTGTGGGGCGATGTGTGGGGCGATGTGTGGGGCACAGTGGGGCGATGTGTGGGGTGATGTGTGGGGCACAGTCAGGTGATGTGTGGGGCGATGTGTGGGGCAATGTGTGGGGCGATGTGTGGGGCGATGTGTGGGGCGCAGTGGGGCGATGTGTGGGGCACAGTGGGGTGATGTGTGGGGCAATGTGTGGGGTGATGTGGGGCGATGTGTGGGGCACAGTGGGGCGATGTGTGGGGCAATGTGTGGGGCGCAGTGGGGCGCAGTGGGGCGCAGTGTGGGGCGATGTGTGGGGCGATGTGTGGGGTGATGTGTGGGGCGATGTGTGGGGCACAGTGGGGCGATGTGTGGGGCAGTGTGTGGGTCAATGTGTGGGGTGATGTGTGGGGCGATGTGTGGGGCACAGTCAGGTGATGTGTGGGGAGATGTGGGGCGATGTGTGGGTCAGTGTGTGGGGCGATGTGTGGGGCGCAGTGGGGCGCAGTGGGGCGATGTGTGGGTCAATGTGTGGGGCGATGTGTGGGGCAATGTGTGGAGTGCAGTGGGGCGATGTGTGGGTCAATGTGTGGGGCGATGTGTGGGGCAATGTGTGGGGCGATGTGTGGGTCAATGTGTGGGGCGATGTGTGGGGCGATGTGTGGGTCACAGTGGGGCGATGTGTGGGGCGCAGTGGGGCGATGTGTGGGGAGATGTGGGGCGATGTGTGGGGCGATGTGTGGGTCAGTGTGTGAGGCGATGTGTGGGTCACAGTGGGGTGCAGTGGGGCGATGTGTGGGGCGATGTGTGGGGCACAGTGGGGCGATGTGTGGGGCGATGTGTGGGGCGATGTGTGGGGCGATATGTGGGGCGATGTGTGGGGCACAGTGGGGCGATGTGTGGGGTGATGTGTGGGGCGCTGTGGGGCGATGTGTGGGGCGATGTGTGGGGCGATGTGTGGGGCGATGTGTGGGTCAATGTGTGGGGCGCAGTGGGGCGCAGTGGGGCGATGTGTGGGGCGATGTGTGGGGCAATGTGTGGGGCGATGTGTGGGGCGATGTGTGGGGCGCAGTGGGGCGATGTGTGGGGCGATGTGTGCGGCGATGTGTGGGGCGATGTGTGGGGCGCAGTGGGGCGATGTGTGGGGCACAGTGGGGCGATGTGTGGGGCAGTGTGTGGGTCAATGTGTGGGGCGATGTGTGGGGCAATGTGTGGGGCGCAGTGGGGCGATGTGTGGGGCACAGTGGGGCGATGTGTGGGGCAATGTGTGGGGCACAGTCAGGTGATGTGTGGGGCGATGTGTGGGGCGATGTGTGGGGCGATGTGTGGGGCGCAGTGGGGCGCAGTGGGGCGATGTGTGGGGCGATGTGTGGGGCGATGTGTGGGGCGATGTGTGGGGCGCAGTGGGGCGATGTGTGGGGCGATGTGTGGGGCGATGTGTGGGGCGATGTGTGGGGCGCAGTGGGGCGCAGTGGGGCGATGTGTGGGGCGATGTGTGGGGCAATGTGTGGGGCAATGTGTGGGGCGCAGTGGGGCGATGTGTGGGGCGATGTGTGGGGCGATGTGTGGGGCGATGTGTGGGTCAGTGTGTGGGGCGATGTGTGGGGCACAGTGGGGCGATGTG
Source organism: Oreortyx pictus (assembly GCA_036925125.1). Taxonomy (NCBI): domain Eukaryota; kingdom Metazoa; phylum Chordata; class Aves; order Galliformes; family Odontophoridae; genus Oreortyx; species Oreortyx pictus. Next base: position 6,077 of record JAUPFR010000385.1, on the reverse strand, counting down.
TGGGGCGCTGTAGGGCGATGTGTGAGGCGATGTGTGGGGCGATGTGTGGGGCGATGTGTGGGGCGCAGTGGGGCAATGTGTGGGGCGATGTGTGGGGCGCAGTGGGGCGCAGTGGGGCGATGTGTGGGGCGATGTGTGGGGCGATGTGTGGGGCGATGTGTGGGGCGCAGTGGGGCGATGTGTGGGGCGATGTGTGGGGCGATGTGTGGGGCGATGTGTGGGGCGCAGTGGGGCGCAGTGGGGCGATGTGTGGGGCGATGTGTGGGGCAATGTGTGGGGCAATGTGTGGGGCGCAGTGGGGCGATGTGTGGGGCGATGTGTGGGGCGATGTGTGGGGCGATGTGTGGGTCAGTGTGTGGGGCGATGTGTGGGGCGATGTGTGGGGCACAGTGGGGCGATGTGTGGGGCGCTGTGTGGGGCGCTGTAGGGCGATGTGTGAGGCGATGTGTGGGGCGATGTGTGGGGCGATGTGTGGGGCGCAGTGGGGCAATGTGTGGGGCGATGTGTGGGGCGCAGTGGGGCGCAGTGGGGCGATGTGTGGGGCGATGTGTGGGGCGATGTGTGGGGCACAGTGGGGCGATGTGTGGGGCGATGTGTGGGGCGATGTGTGGGGCGCAGTGGGGCGATGTGTGGGGCGCAGTGGGGCGATGTGTGGGGCGATGTGTGGGGCGATGTGTGGGGCACAGTGGGGCGATGTGTGGGGCGCAGTGGGGCGATGTGTGGGGTGATGTGTGGGGCGATGTGTGGGGTGATGTGTGGGTCACAGTGGGGCGATGTGTGGGGCGATGTGTGGGGCGATGTGTGGGGCGATGTGTGGGGCGCAGTGGGGCGCAGTGTGGGGCGATGTGTGGGGCGATGTGTGGGGCGCAGTGGGGCGCAGTGTGGGGCACTGACCCCCGGCCCCACGGGCACGCATGCTTTGGGCCCCAGACTGATGGTGGGGGGTCACAGTGGGGCGATGTGTGGGGCGATGTGTGGGGCACAGTGGGGAGATGTGTGGGGCAGTGTGTGGGTCAATGTGTGGGGCGATGTGCGGGGCGCAGTGGGGCGATGCGTGGGGCGATGTGTGGGGCACAGTGGGGCAATGTGTGGGGCGATGTGTGGGGCGCAGTGGGGCGCAGTGGGGCGCAGTGTGGGGCGATGTGTGGGGCGCAGTGGGGCGCAGTGGGGCGATGTGTGGGGCACTGACCCCCGGCCCCACGGGCACGCATGCTTTGGGCCCCAGGCTGATGGTGGGGGGTCACAGTGGGGCGATGTGTGGGGCGATGTGTGGGGCGATGTGTGGGGCGATGTGTGGGGCGATGTGGGGCGATGTGTGGGGCGATGTGGGGCGATGTGCGGGGCGCAGTGGGGCGATGTGTGGGGCACAGTGGGGCGATGTGTGGGGCAATGTGTGGGGTGATGTGGGGCGATGTGTGGGGCGATGTGTGCAGCGCAGTGGGGCGATGTGTGGGGCGATGTGTGGGGCAATGTGTGGGGCGATGTGTGGGGCACAGAGAGGTGATGTGTGGGGCGATGTGTGGGGCAATGTGTGGGGCGCAGTGGGGCGCAGTGGGGCGATGTGTGGGGCGATGTGTGGGGCGCAGTGGGGCGATGTGTGGGGCGATGTGTGGGGCACAGTGGGGCGATGTGTGGGGCGATGTGTGGGGCGCAGTGGGGCGATGTGTGGGGCGATGTGTGGGGCGATGTGTGGGGCGATGTGTGGGGCGCAGTGGGGTGATGTGTGGGGTGATGTGTGGGGTGATGTGTGGGTCACAGTGGGGCGATGTGTGGGGCGATGTGTGGGGCGATGTGTGGGGCGATGTGTGGGGCGCAGTGGGGTGATGTGTGGGGCAATGTGTGGGGCAATGTGTGGGGCGCAGTGGGGCGCAGTGGGGCAATGTGTGGGGCAATGTGTGGGGCGCAGTGGGGCAATGTGTGGGGCGATGTGTGGGGCGATGTGTAGGGCGCAGTGGGGCGCAGTGGGGCGATGTGTGGGGCGATGTGTGGGGCGATGTGTGGGGCACAGTGGGGCGATGTGTGGGGCGATGTGTGGGGCGATGTGTGGGGCGATGTGTGGGTCACAGTGGGGCGATGTGTGGGGCGATGTGTGGGTCAATGTGTGGGGCGCAGTGGGGCGATGTGTGGGGAGATGTGTGGAGCGCAGTGGGGCGATGTGTGGGGCGCAGTGGGGCGCAGTGTGGGGCAATGTGTGGGTCACAGTGGGGCGATGTGTGGGGCAATGTGTGGGGCGCAGTGGGGCGCAGTGGGGCGATGTGTGGGGCGATGTGTGAGGCGATGTGTGGGGCGCAGTGGGGCGCAGTGGGGCGATGTGTGGGGCACTGACCCCCGGCCCCACGGGCACGCATGCTTTGGGCCCCAGGCTGATGGTGCGTCCGTCGCGGCGCTGCAGAACGTTCACTCCGCGCGCTCCACAACCTCCGCCTGAAAACAACACGGGCGGATGTGGGGCGGATGTGGGGCAGATGTGGGGCGGATGTGGGGCGGATGTGGGGTGTGCTATGGGGCGGCTATGGGGCAGCTGTGGGGCGGCTGTGGGGCAGCTGTGGGGTGGATGTGGGGCAGCTATGGGGCAGCTATGGGGCGGCTATGGGGCGGCTATGGGGCAGCTATTGGGCGGCTATGGGGCGGATGTGGGGCGGATGTGGGGCAGATGTGGGGCGGATGTGAGGCAGCTATGGGGCGGCTATGGGGCAGCTATGGGGCAGCTATTGGGCGGATATGGGGCGGATGTGGGGCAGCTATGGGGCGGATGTGGGGCGGATGTGGGGCAGATGTGGGGCAGATGCGGGGCGGATGTGGGGTGGATGTGGGGCAGATGTGGGGCGGATGTGGGGCGGATGTGGGGCGGATGTGGGGCGGACATGGGCTGTGCTATGGGGCGGCTATGGGGCAGCTGTGGGGTGGCTGTGGGGTGGATGTGGGGTGGATGTGGGGCAGCTATGGGGCAGCTATGGGGCAGCTATGGGGCAGCTATTGGGCGGCTATGGAGCGGATGTGGGGCGGATGTGGGGCGGATGTGGGGTGGATGTGAGGTGGATGTGGGGCGGATGTGGGGCAGATGTGGGGCAGATGTGGGGCGGATGTGGGGCGGATGTGGGGCGGATGTGGGGCAGATGTGGGGTGTGCTATGGGGCGGCTATGGGGCAGCTGTGGGGCGGCTGTGGGGCAGCTGTGGGGTGGATGTGGGGCAGCTATGGGGCAGCTATGGGGCAGCTATGGGGCAGCTATGGGGCAGCTATTGGGCGGCTATGGGGCGGATGTGGGGCGGATGTGGGGCAGATGTGGGGCGGATGTGAGGCAGCTATGGGGTGGCTATGGGGCAGATGTGGGGCAGATGTGGGGCAGATATGGGGCGGCTATGGGGCAGCTGTGGGGCAGCTATTGGGCGGCTATGGGGCGGATGTGGGGCAGATGTGGGGCGGATGTGGGGCAGCTGCAGGCTGGATATGGGGCAGACATGGGGTGTGCTATGGGGCGGCTATGGGGCAGCTGTGGGGCGGCTGTGGGGCGGCTGTGGGGCGGCTGTGGGGTGGATGTGGGGTGGATGTGGGGTGGATGTGGGGCAGCTATGGGGCCGCTATGGGGTGCCACAGCTCAGAGCACACCCCACCCTATAGCTGCCCCACACCTCCCCCACCCCACACAACCCCCTGTACCCCATACCACCACAGCTGCCCCATAGCTGCCCCATAGCTGCCCCATAGCCACCCCATAGCCGCCCCATAGCTGCCCCATAACCACCCTATACCTGCCCCATAGCCGCCCCATAGCCGCCCCACAGCCGCCCCATAGCCGCCCCATAGCCACCCCGTAGCCACCCCATAGCAGGCCCATAACTGCCCCATAGCTGCCCCATAGCCGCCCCATAGCAGCCCCATAGCTGCCCCACAGCTGCCCCATAGCCGCCCCATAGCTGCCCCATAACCACCCTATACCTGCCCCATAGCCGCCCCATAGCCGCCCCATAGCTGCCCCATAGCCGCCCCATAGCCACCCCGTAGCCACCCCATAGCAGGCCCATAGCTGCCCCAAAGCTGCCCATAGCCGCCCCATAGCAGCCCCATAGCTGCCCCACAGCTGCCCCATAGCAGGTCCATAGCTGCCCCAAAGCTGCCCCATAGCCGCCCCATAGCAGCCCCATAACTGCCCCACAGCCGCCCCATAGCCGCCCCATAGCCACCCCATAGCCGCCCTATAGCCACCCCATGTCTGCCCCATATCCAGCCTGCACCTGCCCCACATCCGCCCCACATCTGCCCCACATCCGCCCCATAGCTGCCCCATAGCTGCCCCATAGCTGCCCCATAGCTGCCCCATCCCCCCACCCATTCCCTGCCCCACACCGCCCCATAGCGCCCCCTGGCGGCCGTACCGCGCATGACAGCAATGACACCGCATATCCCATAGCGCCCCCTGGCGGCCGTACCGCGCATGACAGCAATGACACCGCATATCCCATATCGCCCCCTGGCGGCCGTTCCGAGTATGACATAGCACTCAGCGACACCCCATAACCCCCCCCCCCCATTCCCCGCCCCATAACCGCCCCATTCCCCGCCCCACAACCGCCCCACAACCGCGCCCGTTCCCCGCCCCCACATCGGCCCACATCGCCCCCGATGTGGCCGTACCGTTCATGCCGTAGGGCGCGGTGACGCGGCGCTCGGTGAGCACGGACAGGATGAGGTCGGTGCGGAACAGCAGTTCCCGCCGCACTCCATCGCCGCCGCGGAACCGCCCGGAACCGCCCGACCCCAAACGGAGCTCGAAACGACGCAGCACCACCGGGTACCTGTGGGGCAGACCCATAGCGCCCCATAGCGCCCCATAGGTACCTGTGGGGCAGACCCATAGCGCCCCATAGCGCCCCATAGGTACCTGTGGGGCAGACCCATAGCGCCCCATAGCGCCCCATAACTACCTGTGGGGCAGACCCATAGCGCCCCATAGCGCCCCATAAGTACCTGAGGGGGAGACCCATAGCGCCCCATAGGTACCTGTGGGGCAGACCCATAGCGCCCCATAGCGCCCCATAGGTACCTGTGGGGCAGACCCATAGCGCCCCATAGCGCCCCATAGCACCACCGGGTACCTGTGGGGCAGACCCATAGCGCCCCATAGCGCCCCATAGGTACCTGTGGGGCAGACCCATAGCGCCCCATAGCGCCCCATAGGTACCTGTGAGGTAGACCCCATAGCGCCCCATAGGTACCTGTGGGGCAGACCCATAGCGCCCCATAGCGCCCCATAGGTACCTGTGGGGCAGACCCATAGCGCCCCATAGCGCCCCATAGGTACCTGTGGGGCAGACCCATAGCGCCCCATAGCGCCCCATAGCGCCCCACAGGCCCCAACAAAGCCCCATACCCCCATCCCGCCCCATAGCTGCCCCCACCCCCTACCTGCTCTCCGGGTCGGTGATGCCCCATCGCCCCCCACACCCCATCCCCCCATATCCCATCCCCCACCCCCCATCCCCCCACACCCCCAACCCCCAACCCCCATCCCCCCACATCCCATCCCCCACCCCCCATCCCCCCACACCCCCCAACCCCCAACCCCCAACCCCCATCCCCCCGTATCCAATTCCCCACCCCCCATCCCCCCATATCCCACCCCCCCCATCCCCCCCATCCCCCATCTCCCATATCCCATTCCCCACCCCCCATCCCTCCCCTCCCCCCATATCCCATCCCCCATCCCCCATCCCCCATATCCCATCCCCCACCCCCCATCCCTCCCCTCCCCCCATATCCCATCCCCCATCCCCCATCCCCCATATCCCATTCCCCACCCCCCATCCCTCCCCTCCCCCCATATCCCATCCCTCACCTCCCCCATATCCCATCCCTCACCCCCCCCTCCCCCCATCCCCCATATCCCATCCCCCACCCCCCATCCCTCCCCTCCCCCCATATCCCATCCCTCACCTCCCCCATATCCCATCCCCCACCGCCCCACCCCCCCATCCCCCATATCCCATCCCCCACCCCCCATCCCTCCCCTCCCCCCATATCCCATCCCTCACCTCCCCCTATATCCCATCCCCCATCCCCCATCCCCCATCCCCCATC
>JAUPFR010000384.1:0-26406 GCA_036925125.1 Oreortyx pictus | reverse complement strand
CAAAGGCACCCCAAAAAGCACCCCAAAAACAACCCCACAAACACCCCAAAAACAAACCCAATAACGCCCCAAAAAGTGCCCCAAAAACAATCCCACAGCCACCCCACAAGCGCCCCAAAAAGGGCCCCAAAGGCACCCCAAAAACAACCCCACAAATGCCCCACAAACGCCCCAAAAAGGGCCCCAAAGGCACCCCAAAAAGCACCCCAAAACCAACCCCACAGCCACCCCACAAACGCCCCAAAGGCACCCCAAAAAGCGCCCCAAAAACAACCCCACAGATGCCCCACAAACGCCCCAAAAAGGGCCCCAAGGCCGCCCCAAAAAGCGCCCCAAAAACAATGCCAACGACCGCCCCACAAACACCCCAAAAATGCCCCACAGCCACCCCAAAAACAACCCCACAAACACCCCAAAGGCACCCCAAAAACAACCCCAAATACAATCCCACAAACGCCCCAAAAAGGGCCCCAAAGACACCCCAAAAACCACCCCAAAACCAACCTCACAGCCGCCCCACAAACGCCCCAAAAAGAACCCCAAAAACAATGCCAACAACCGCCCCACAAACACCCTAAAAATGCCCCACAGCCACCCCAAAAACAACCCCACAGCCGCCCCACAAACGCCCCAAAGGCACCCCAAAAAGCGCCCAAAAACAACCCCACAAACACCCCAAAAACAAACCCCCAAAACACCCCAAAGCCACCCCACAAACGCCCCGAAAAGGGCCCCAAAGGCACCCCAAAAAACACCCCAAAAAAGACCCCAAAAACAACCCAACGACCCCGCCCTGACCCCATGACCCCGCCCTGACCCCATGACCCCTGACCCTCCTGACCCCATGACCCTGTGACCCCGCCCTGACCCCATGACCCTGTGACCCCTGACCCAGTTCTGATCCCGCTGACCCCGCCCTGACCCCATGACCCCATTCTGACCCCATGACCCCATTCTGACCCCATGACCCCGCTCTGACCCCATGACCCGACCCCGCTCTGACCCCATGACCCCACCCTGACCCCATGACCCCCTGACCCCGTCCTGACCGCATGACCCTGTGACCCCTGACCCAGTTCTGACCCCATGACCCCGCCCTGACCCCTTGACCCCACCCTGACACCATGACCCCCGACCCCCTCCTGACCCCATGACCCTGTGACCCCGCCCTGACCCCATGACCCCACCCTGACCCCATGACCCCCTCCTGACCTTATGACCCTGTGACCCCACCCTGACCCCGAGACCCTGTGACCCCTGACCCCACTCTGACCCCCTGACCCCACACTGACCCCCCTCTGACCCCACCCTGGCTCCCTGACCCCGCCCTGACCCCATGACCCTGTGACCCCTGACCCCGCTCTAACCCCATGACCCCACCCTGACCCCCTGACCCGGCCCTGACCCCCTGACCCCTGACCCCGCTCTGACGCCATGACCCTGTGACCCCTGACCCCGCTCTGACCCCTGACCCCCCCCTGACCCGGCCCTGACCCCCTGACCCCTGACCCCGCTCTGACGCCATGACCCTGTGACCCCTTGACCCCGCTCTGACCCCTGACCCCCCTCTGACCCCGCCCTGACTCCCTGACCCCCTGACCCCGCTCTGACCCCATGACCCCGCCCTGATCCCTGACCCCATTCTGACCCCGCTAACCCCGCCCTGACCCCATGACCCCTGACCCGGCACTGACCCCATGACCCTGCCCTGACACCATGACCCCTGACCCCGACTCCACCCTGACCCCATGACCCTGTGACCCCCTGACCGCACCCTGACCCCCTGAACCCATGACCCCTGACCCCGCCCTGACCCCATGACCCCACCCTGACCCCATGACCCCGTTCTGATCCCGCTGACCCCATGACCCAGCCCTGACCCCATGACCCTGCCCTGACACCATGACCCCTGACCCCATGACACTGTGACCCCATGACCCCGCCCTGACCCCATGACCCCTGACCCCGCTCTGACCCATGACCCCACCCTGACCCCGCCCTGACCCCCTGACCCTGCCCTGACACCATGACCCCCTGACCCCCTCCTGACCCCATGACCCTGTGACCCCGACCCCGCCCTGACCCCATGACCCTGTGACCCCTGACCCCGCCCTGACCCCTGACCCCTGACCCCTGACCCCATGACCCCTGACCCCGCCCTGACCATAGTACGCGATGGCGTTGCTCTCGAACACACAGAAACCGTCATCGCCCTCAAAGGCCGGGACCTGAACGGGGGGGGGGGGGGGGGGAGGAAACGGGGGGCTGCGTGAGCGGGGGGGGGGGGCACGGGGGGGGATTATGGGGTGAGTGGGGGAAAGGGGGGGGCACATGGGGGGATTATGGGGTGAGCGGGGGAAAGGGGGGGGCACGGGGGGGGATTATGGGGTGAGCGGGGGAAAGGGGGGGGCACGGGGGGGGATTATGGGGTGAGCGGGGGAAAGGGGGGGGCACGGGGGAGGATTATGGGGTGAGCGGGGGAAAGGGGGGGGGACGGGGGGGGACTATGGGTGTGAGCGGGGGAAAGGGGGGGGATTATGGGGTGAGCGGGGGAAAGGGGGGGCACGGGGGAGGATTATGGGGTGAGCGGGGGAAAGGGGGGGGCAGGAGTGGACAGGAGGGGACAGGGAGGGGATATAGGGGACAGGAGGGGACAGGGAGGGGATATAGGGGACAGCAGGGGACAGGGAGGGGATATAGGGGACAGGAGGGGACAGGAGGGACAGGGAGGGGATATAGGGGACAGGAGGGAACAGGGAGGGGATATAGGGGACAGGAGGGGACAGGGAGGGGATATAGGGGACAGCAGGGTACAGGGAGGGAATATAGGGGACAGGAGGGGACAGGGAAGGGATATAGGGGACAAGAAGGGGACAGGAGGGGACAGGGAGGGGATATAGGGGACAGGAGGGGACAGGGAGGGGATATAGGGGACAGGAGGGGACAGGAAGGGGATATAGGGGACAGAAGGGAACAGGGAGGGATATAGGGGACAGGAGGGGACAGAAGGGGACAGGAAGGGGATATAGGGGACAGGAGGGGACAGGGAGGGGATATAGGGGACAGCAGGGGACAGGAGGGGACAGGGAGGGGATATAAAGGACAGGAGGGGACAGGGAGGGGATATAGGGGACAGCAGGGGACAGGGAGGGAATATAGGGGACAGGAGGGAACAGGGAGGGAATATAGGGGACAGGAGGGGACAGGAAGGGGATATAGGGGACAGGAGGGGACAGGGAGGGAATATAGAGGACAGAAAGGGACAGGGAGGGAATGGGAGCGGATATCAGGGACAGGGAGGGGATATAGGGAACAGGAGAGGACAGAAGGGGACAGAGAAAGGATATAGGGGATGAGAGGGGAGAGAGGGAAGGAATATAGGGGACGGGGAGGGGACACAGGGGACGGGGAGGGGACACAGGGGACGGGGAGGGGATATAGGGGACGGGGAGGGGATACAGGGGACTGGGAGGGGACACAGGGGACGGGGAGGGAATGTAGGGGATGGGGAGGGGACACAGGGGATGGGGAGGGGACACAGGGGACGGGGAAGGGATATAGGGGACGGGGAGGGGATATAAGGGACGGGGAGGGAACACAGGGGACGGGGAGGGGATACAGGGGATGGGGAGGGGATATAGGGGACGGGGAGGGGATATAGGGGACGGGGAGGGGATACAGGGGACGGGGAGGGAATGTAGGGGATGGGGAGGGGACACAGGGGACGGGGAGGGGATGTAGGGGACGGGGAGGGGATATAGGGGATGGGGAGGGGACACAGGGGACAGGGAGGGGACACAGGGGATGGGGAGGGGATATAGGGGACGGGGAGGGGACACAGGGGACGGGGAGGGGATATAGGGGACGGGGAGGGGACACAGGGGACGGGGAGGGGATATAGGGGACGGGGAGGGGACACAGGGGATGGGGAGGGGATATAGGGGACAGGGAGGGGACACAGGGGACGGGGAGGGGATATAGGGGACGGGGAGGGGACACAGGGGACAGGGAGGGGATATAGGGGACGGGGAGGGGATATAGGGGACGGGGAGGGGACACAGGGGACGGGGAGGGAACACAGGGGACGGGGAGGGGATATAGGGGACGGGGAGGGGACACAGGGGACGGGGAGGGAATGTAGGGGACGGGGAGGGGACACAGGGGACAGGGAGGGGATATAGGGGACGGGGAGGGGATATAGGGGACGGGGAGGGGACACAGGGGACGGGGAGGGAACACAGGGGACGGGGAGGGGATATAGGGGACGGGGAGGGGACACAGGGGACGGGGAGGGAACACAGGGGACGGGGAGGGGATATAGGGGACGGGGAGGGGACACAGGGGACGGGGAGGGGACACAGGGGACGGGGAGGGGATATAGGGGACAGGGAGGGAACACAGGGGACGGGGAGGGGACACAGGGGACGGGGAGGGGATATAGGGGACGGGGAGGGGACACAGGGGACGGGGAGCGGACACAGGGGACGGGGAGGGGATGTAGGGGACGGGGAGGGGATATAAGGGACGGGGAGGGGATATAGGGGACGGGGAGGGGACACAGGGGACGGGGAGGGAACACAGGGGACGGGGAGGGGATATAGGGGACGGGGAGGGGACACAGGGGACGGGGAGGGCATATAGGGGACGGGGAGGGAACACAGGGGACGGGGAGGGGACACAGGGGACGGGGAGGGGATATAGGGGACGGGGAGGGGACACAGGGGACGGGGAGCGGACACAGGGGACGGGGAGGGGATGTAGGGGACGGGGAGGGGACACAGGGGACGGGGAGGGGACACAGGGGACGGGGAGGGGATATAGGGGACGGGGAGGGGACACAGGGGATGGGGAGGGGATATAGGGGACGGGGAGGGGACACAGGGGACGGGGAGGGAATGTAGGGGACGGGGAGGGAACACAGGGGACGGGGAGGGGACACAGGGGACGGGGAGGGGATATAGGGGACGGGGAGGGGACATAAGGGACGGGGAGGGGATATAGGGGACGGGGAGGGGATATAAGGGACGGGGAGGGGACATAGGGGACGGGGAGGGGATATAAGGGACGGGGAGGGGACACAGGGGACGGGGAGGGGATATAGGGGACGGGGAGGGGACACAGGGGATGGGGAGGGGATATAGGGGACGGGGAGGGGACACAGGGGACGGGGAGGGGATATAGGGGACGGGGAGGGGACACAGGGGACGGGGAGGGGATATAGGGGACGGGGAGGGGACACAGGGGACGGGGAGGGGACACAGGGGACGGGGAGGGGATATAGGGGACGGGGAGGGGATATAGGGGACGGGGAGGGGACACAGGGGACGGGGAGGGGACACAGGGGACGGGGAGGGGATATAGGGGACGGGGAGGGGATATAGGGGATGGGGAGGGGACACAGGGGACGGGGAGGGGATATAGGGGACGGGGAGGGGACACAGGGGACGGGGAGGGGATATAGGGGATGGGGAGGGGACACAGGGGACGGGGAGGGGACGTAGGGGACGGGGAGGGGACACAGGGGATGGGGAGGGGATATAGGGGACGGGGAGGGGATATAGGGGACGGGGAGGGGACACAGGGGACGGGGAGGGAACACAGGGGACGGGGAGGGGACACAGGGGACGGGGAGGGGATATAGGGGACGGGGAGGGGACATAAGGGACGGGGAGGGGATATAGGGGATGGGGAGGGGACACAGGGGACGGGGAGGGGATATAGGGGACGGGGAGGGGACATAAGGGACGGGGAGGGGATATAGGGGATGGGGAGGGGATATAAGGGACGGGGAGGGGACATAGGGGACGGGGAGGGGATATAAGGGACGGGGAGGGGACACAGGGGACGGGGAGGGGATATAGGGGACGGGGAGGGGACACAGGGGACGGGGAGGGGATATAGGGGACGGGGAGGGGACACAGGGGACGGGGAGGGGATATAGGGGACGGGGAGGGGACACAGGGGACGGGGAGGGGATATAGGGGACGGGGAGGGGACACAGGGGACGGGGAGGGGACACAGGGGACGGGGAGGGGATATAGGGGACGGGGAGGGGATATAGGGGACGGGGAGGGGACACAGGGGACGGGGAGGGGACACAGGGGACGGGGAGGGGATATAGGGGACGGGGAGGGGATATAGGGGATGGGGAGGGGACACAGGGGACGGGGAGGGGATATAGGGGACGGGGAGGGGACACAGGGGACGGGGAGGGGATATAGGGGATGGGGAGGGGACACAGGGGACGGGGAGGGGACGTAGGGGACGGGGAGGGGACACAGGGGATGGGGAGGGGATATAGGGGACGGGGAGGGGATATAGGGGACGGGGAGGGGACACAGGGGATGGGGAGGGGACACAGGGGACGGGGAGGGGACACAGGGGCCACACGCACCTTCCCCGCGGGGAACTTGCTGAGGAACTCGGGGCTGCGGTTGCTGTGTCCGAAGTGGAACTGCGGAGGAGAGGAGAGCACGCGCAGCTCCGCCCCGCTGTACTGCGCCGCGATGAGCGCCTTGAACGCGCGCCAGTTCTCCGCGTACGTGTACAGCGTCTGCGTGGGGACACACGTGGTCAGGCGTGGCCACACGAGGTCATACGTGGACATACGTGGCCACACGAGGTCACACACGGTCATACGTGGACATACATGGAAATACATGGACACACGTGGTCAGACGTGGCCACATGAGGTCATACGTGGGCATACGTGGACATACGTGGCCACACGAGGTCATACGTGGACATACGTGGCCACATGAGGTCATACGTGGACATACGTGGCCACACGAGGTCACACACGGTCATACGTGGACATACATAAAAATACATGGACACACGTGGTCAGACGTGGCCACATGAGGTCATACGTGGGCATACGTGGACATACGTGGCCACACGAGGTCATACGTGGACATACGTGGCCACACGAGGTCATACGTGGACATACGTGGCCACACGAGGTCACACACGGTCATACGTGGACATACATGGAAATACATGGACACACGTGGTCAGACGTGGCCACATGAGGTCATACGTGGGCATACGTGGACATACGTGGCCACACGAGGTCATACGTGGACATACGTGGCCATATGAGGTCATACATGGACATACATGGACATACGTGGCCATACATGGACAAACGTGGTCATATGTGGCCATACGAGGTCATACACACTCAGACATGGACATACGTGGACACACGTGGACATACATAGCCATACGAGGTCATACATGGACATACGTGGCCACACAAGGTCATACATGGACATACGAGGTCATACGTGGACATACGTGGCCACACGAGGTCATACGTGGACATACGAGGTCATACGTGGACATACGTGGCCACACGAGGTCATACGTGGACATACGAGGTCATACGTGGACATACGTGGCCACACGAGGTCATACGTGGACATACGAGGTCGTATGTGGACATATGTGAGCATACATGGACACACGCGGTCATATGCGGCCATACGAGGTCATACACAGTCAGACATGGACATACGTGAACATATGAGGTCATACGTGGACAAACGTGGCCATATGAGGTCATACATGCACATACGTGGCCATACGAGGTCATACGTGGACATATGTGGCCACATGAGGTCATACATGGACATACGTGGCCACACAAGGTCATATGTGGACACACATGGACATATGTGGCCATACGAGGTCATACGTGGACATACGTGGTCATATGCGGCCATACGAGGTCATACACACTCAGACATGGACATACGTGGACACACGTGGTCATACGCGGACACACGTGGATACACACAGTCATACGTGGACACACGTGGACACACATGGTCATACATGGACACACGTGGCCACGCCCCATTCTCCACATGTGTACAGCGTCTGCTCGGCGCACGGGGACACGCGTGAACACACGTGGACACACGGACAGCAATGGGATATGGGGCCGCCCATGGGGGGATATAGGGACATCAATGGGATATAGGGCCGTCAATAGGGGGATATAGGGACATCAATGGGATATAGGGACATCAATGGGATATAGGGCCGCCCATGGGGGATATAGGGACATCAATGGGATATAGGGACATCAATGGGATATAGGGCCGCCAATAGGGGGATATAGGGCCGCCAATAGGGGGATATAGGGCCGCCCATGGGATATACGGCCACCAATAGGGGGATATAGGGCCACCAATGGGATATAGGGCCGCCCATGGGGGATATAGGGACATCAATGGGATATAGGGACATCAATGGGATATAGGGCCGCCCATGGGGGATATAGGGACATCAATGGGATATAGGGCCGCCCATGGGGGATATAGGGACATCAATGGGATATAGGGCCGCCCATGGGGAGATATAGGGACATCAATGGGATATAGGGCCGCCCATGGGGGGATATAGGGCCGCCCATGGGATATAGGGCCGCCCATGGGGGATATAGGGACATCAATGGGATATAGGGCCACCCATGGTGGATATAGGGACATCAATGGGATATAGGGCCACCCATGGGGGGATATAGGGCCGCCCATGGGATATAGGGCCGCCCATGGGGGATATAGGGACATCAATGGGATATAGGGCCGCCAATAGGGGGATATAGGGCCGCCCATGGGGGATATAGGGCCGCCCATGGGATATAGGGCCACCAAAAGGGGGATATAGGGCCACCAATGGGATATAGGGCCGCCCATGGGGGATATAGGGACATCAATGGGATATAGGGCCACCCATGGGGGATATAGGGACATCAATGGGATATAGGGCCGCCCATGGGGGATATAGGGACATCAATGGGATATAGGGCCGCCCATGGGGGATATAGGGACATCAATGGGATATAGGGCCGCACACGGGGAGATATAGGGACATCAATGGGATATAGGGCCGCCCATGGGGGATATAGGGACATCAATGGGATATAGGGCCGCCCATGGGGGGATATAGGGACATCAACGGGATATAGGGCCGCCCATGGGGGATATAGGAACATCAATGGGATATAGGGCCGCCCATGGGGGGATACAGGGACATCAATGGGATATAGGGCCGCCCATGGGGGATATAGGGCCGCCCATGGGATATAGGGCCGCCCATGGGGGATATAGGGACATCAATGGGATATAGGGCCGCCAATAGGGGGATATAGGGACATCAATGGGATATAAGGCCACCCATGGGGGGATATAGGGACATCAATGGGATATAGGGCCGCCCATGGGGGGATATAGGGACATCAATGGGATATAGGGCCGCCCATAGGGGATATAGGGACATCAATGGGATATAGGGCCGCCCATGGGGGGATATAGGGACATCAATGGGATATAGGGCCGCCCATGGGGGATATAGGGACATCAATGGGATACAGGGCCGCCCATGGGGGATATAGGGACATCAATGGGATATAGGGCCGCCCACGGGGAGATATAGGGACATCAATGGGATATAGGGCCGCCCATGGGGGGATATAGGGACATCAATGGGATATAGGGCCGCCCATGGGGGGATATAGGAACATCAATGGGATATAGGGCCGCCCACGGGGGGATTTAGGGACATCAATGGGATATAGGGCTGCCCATGGGGGGATATAGAGACATCAATGGGATATAGGGACATCAATGGGATATAGAGACATCAATGGGATATAGGGCCGCCCACGGGGGATATAGGGACATGAATGGGATATAGGGACATCAATGGGATATACGGCCGCCAATAGGGGGATATAGGGCCGCCCATGGGGGGATATAGGGCCACCCATGGGATATAGGGCCGCCCATGGGGGATATAGGGACATCAATGGGATATAGGGCCGTCAATAGGGGGATATAGGGCCGCCCATGGGATATAGGGCCGCCCATGGGGGATATAGGGACATCAATGGGATATAGGGCCGCCAATAGGGGGATATAGGGACATCAATGGGATATAAGGCCGCCCATGGGGGGATATAGGGACATCAATGGGATATAGGGCCGCCAATAGGGGGATATAGGGACATCAATGGGATATAAGGCCGCCCATGGGGGGATATAGGGACATCAATGGGATATAGGGCCGCCCATGGGGGGATATAGGGACATCAATGGGATATAGGGCCGCCCATGGGGGGATATAGGGACATCAATGGGATATAGGGCCGCCCATGGGGGGATATAGGGACATCAATGGGATATAGGGACATCAATTGGATATAGGGCCACCAAGGGGGGGATATAGGGCCATCAATGGGATATAGGGCTGCCCATGGGGGATATAGGGACATCAATGGGATATAGGGCCGCCCATGGGGGGATATAGGGACATCAATGGGATATAGGGCCGCCCATGGGGGGATATAGGGACATCAATGGGATATAGGGCCGCCCATGGGGGGATATAGGGACATCAATGGGATATAGGGACATCAATTGGATATAGGGCCACCAAGGGGGGGATATAGGGCCATCAATGGGATATAGGGCTGCCCATGGGGGATATAGGGACATCAATGGGATATAGGGCCACCCACGGGGTATATAGGGCCGCCCACGGGGGACATGGGGCCATCACTAGAATATAGGGCCACCAATGGGGGATATAGGGACACCAGGGGGATATAGGGACACCGGGGGGATATAGGGCCGCCAATGGGGGACATAGGGACACCAGGGGGATATAGGGCCGCCAATGGGGGATATAGGGACACCAGGGGGATATAGGGACACCAGGGGGATATAGGGCCGCCAATGGGGGATATAGGGACACCAGGGGGATATAGGGACACCAGGGGGATATAGGGCCGCCAATGGGGGATATAGGGACACCAGGGGGATATAGGGACACCAGGGGGATATAGGGCCGCCAATGGGGGATATAGGGACACCAGGGGGATATAGGGACACCAGGGGGATATAGGGCCGCCAATGGGGGATATAGGGACACCAGGGGGATATAGGGCCGTCCACGGGGGACATAGGAACACCAATAGGGGTCACAGGAACATCAACGGGATATAGGGCCGCCCACGGGGGATATAGGGCCGCCCACGGGGGGTCCCGGGGACATCAGCGGGATACACGGCCACTAACGGGGTTCCCACGACGGCCGCCCCGTTCCCGACTCCCCTCCCCCCCCAGTTCCTCCCTCCGCGCCCCTCCCCCGCCCCTCCGGTTCCCACACTCCCGTTCCCGCCGTTCCCGTTCCCACACTCCTGTTCCCCACTCCGGTTCCCGCCATTCCCGTTCCCACACTCCCGTTCCCGCTGGTCCCATTCCCACACTCCCCTTCGTGCCGCTCCCGTTCCCCCCGTTCCCGCCATTCCCATTCCCACACTCCTGTTCCCGCCGTTCCCGTTCCCACACTCCCATTCCCACACTCCCGTTCGTGCCGCTCCCGTTCCCGCTGTTCCCGTTCCCGCCATTCCCGTTCCCACACTCCCATTCCCACACTCCCGTTCCTGCCGCTCCCGTTCCCACCGCGCTCCCGCCATTCCCATTCCCACACTCCCGTTCCCACCGTTCCCGTTCCCACACTCCCGTTCCCACACTCCCATTCCCGCACTCCTGCTCCCATTCCCACACTCCCATTCCCACACTCCCGCTCCCGTTCCCACACTCCTGTTCCCACACTCCCGTTCCCACCGTTCCTGTTCTCACACTCCCGCTCCCGTTCCCACACTCCCGTTGCCGCCCCTCCGGTTCCCGCCGTTCCCGTTCCCACACTCCCGTTCCCGCCCCTCCAGTTCCCGCCGTTCCCATTCTCACACTCCCGTTCCCACACTCCCGTTCCCGCTGTTCCTGCCCCTCCGGTTCCCGCTGCTCCCGTTCCCACACTCCCGTTCCCGCCGTTCCCGTTCCCACACTCCCGTTCCCGCTGTTCCTGTCCCCACAGTCCGGTCCCCACACTCCCGTTCCCGCCCCTCCCGTTCCCGCACTCGCTCCGGTTCCCACACTCCCGTTCCCACCGTTCCCGTTCCCGCACTCGCTCTGGTTCCCACACTCCCGTTCCCACCCCTCCGGTTCCCGCCGTTCCCACACTCCCGTTCCCGCCCCTCCAGTTCCCGCCACTCCCGTCCCCACACTCCCGTTCCCGCCGTTCCCGTTCCCGCCCCTCCCGCTCCCGTTCCCACACTCCCGTTCCCGCCGTTCCCACACTCCCGTTCCCACCGTTCCCGTTCCCACACTCCCGTTCCCACACTCCCGTTCCCGCCGCTCCAGTTCCCACACTCCCGTTTCCCGCCGTTCCCACACTCCCGTTCCCACACTCGCTCCGGTTCCCACACTCCCGTTCCCGCCCCTCCGGTTCCCGCCGCTCCCGCTCCCGCACTCGCTCCGGTTCCCACACTCCCTTTTCCCGCCGTTCCCACACTCCCGTTCCCGCCGTTCCCGTTCCCACACTCCCGTCCCCACAGTCCCGTTCCCGCACTCCCGCCCCGGTTCCCACACTCGCTCCGGTTCCCACACTCCGTTTCCCGCCGTTCCCACACTCCCGTTCCCGCCGTTCCCGTTCCCACACTCCCGTCCCCACAGTCCCGTTCCCGCACTCCCGCCCCGGTTCCCACACTCGCTCCGGTTCCCACACTCCGTTTCCCGCCGTTCCCACACTCCCATTCCCACCGCTCCGGTTCCCGCCGCTCCCATTCCCACACTCCCGTTCCCGCACTCCCGTTCCCGCCGTTCCCACACTCCCGTTCCCACACTCCCATTCCCGCACTCCTGCTCCCATTCCCGCACTCCCATTCCCACACTCCCGCTCCCGTTCCCACACTCCCGTTCCCGCTGTTCCCACACTCCAGTTCCTGCCATTCCCGTTCCCACACTCCCGTTCCCGCCGTTCCCGTCCCCACACTCCCGTTCCCGCCGTTCCCACACTCCCGTTCCCGCCCCTCCCGTTCCCGCACTCGCTCTGGTTCCCACACTCCCGTTCCCACCCCTCCGGTTCCCGCCGTTCCCACACTCCCGTTCCCGCCGTTCCCGTCCCCACACTCGCTCCGGTCCCCACACTCCCGTTTCCCGCCGTTCCCACACTCCCGTTCCCGCCCCTCCAGTTCCCGCCACTCCCGTCCCCACACTCCCGTTCCCGCCGTTCCCGTTCCCGCCCCTCCCGCTCCCGTTCCCACACTCCCGTTCCCGCCGCTCCGGTTCCCACACTCGCTCCGGTCCCCACACTCCCGTTCCCGCCGTTCCCGTTCCCGCCCCTCCCGCTCCCGTTCCCACACTCCCGTTCCCGCCGCTCCGGTTCCCACACTCCCGTTCCCGCCGTTCCCGCCGCTCCGGTTCCCGCCGCTCCCGCTCCCGCCCCTCCCGCTCCCGTTCCCACACTCCGTTTCCCGCCGTTCCCACACTCCCGTTCCCACCGTTCCCGTTCCCACACTCCCGTTCCCGCCCCTCCTGTTCCCGCACTCGCTCCGGTTCCCACACTCCCGTTCCCGTCCCTCCCGTTCCCGCCGCTCCCGTTCCCACACTCCCGTTCCCGCCGCTCCGGTTCCCACACTCCCGTTTCCCGCCGTTCCCACACTCCCGTTCCCGCCCCTCCCGTTCCCACACTCGCTCCGGTTCCCACACTCCCGTTCCCGCCGTTCCCGTTCCCGCCGTTCCCGCTCCGGTTCCCGCCGTTCCCGCTCCGGTCCCCACACTCCCGTTCCCGCCGCTCCGTTTCCCGCCGCTCCCGTTCCCGCCCCTCCCGCTCCCGTTCCCACACTCCCGTTCCCACACTCCGGTTCCCGCCGTTCCCGTTCCCGCCCCTCCAGTTCCCGCCACTCCCGTTCCCACACTCCCGTTCCCACACTCCCGTTCCCACACTCCCGTCCCCACACTCGCTCCGGTCCCCACACTCCCGTTCCCGCCGCTCCGGTCCCCACACTCCCTTTTCCCGCCGTTCCCACACTCCCGTCCCCACACTCGCTCCGGTCCCCACACTCCCGTTTCCCGCCGTTCCCACACTCCCGTTCCCGCCCCTCCGGTTCCCGCCGCTCCCGCTCCCGCCGCTCCGGTTCCCCGCGGTCGCCGCGCGGCGCTGCGGGCGGCGGATGGCGGCGGATGGCGGCGGATGGCGGCGGATGGCGGCGGATGGTGCTCACCCCGGACACCGCCATCTTTACCGGCGCAGAGAGACGGAAGGCGGGGCGGCGCTGCCGGAAAGCGACGCGACGCCGGAAAGCGCGCCCGTCGCAAAGCGCCGCGCCGCGAGGCGCGCCGCGCATGCGCGCCAGGAGCACACACACCCCCTCCCCCCCCCCCCCCCCCTCCTCTCCACCCCCTCGCGTCTTCAAGCGGCCGCGTCGCCTTAAAGCGGCGATGGCAGGCGGCGGGCCCCACCCAGCGCGTCCCCACGGAGACGGAGAGCGAGAGAAAAAAACAAAACAAAACAAAACAAAAAAGGCGTTTTTATTGGGAACAAAACGGGGGTGGGGGGGTCACCCCGCGGACGAGCCCCACGGCGTCCCGCGTGGCGTGTCCCGCGGCGCTCAGCTGACCAGACCTGGGGGGGGAGGGGACACGGGGGGTGGGGGGGGGTGACACGGGTCGGGGGGTGGTACCGGGGGACTGTGGGGTCCCGCAGCGCCACGCGGCCCCACTGCACTCACCCAAATAATCGTCCATCAGAGAACCGATGGCGAACTGCAACGGGGACACGAGCACCGCCACGTCAGCGGGGACGGCGGGGGGAACGGGGGCACAGGGGGCAGTGGGGGCACCGGGGACATTGGGGGCACTGGGGACATTGGGGGCATTGGGGACAATGGGGACATTGAGGGGATTGTGGACATTGGGGACAGTGGGGACATTGGGGTCAATGGGGTCAATGGGGACATTGGGGTCAATGGGGACATTGGGGGTATTGGGGTCAATGGGGACATTGGGGGTATTGGGGTCAATGGGGACATTGGGGACAATGGGGACTATGGGGACAATAGGGGCACTGGGGACATTGGGGGCATTGGGGACAATGGGGACATTGAGGGGATTGTGGACATTGGGGACAGTGGGGACATTGGGGTCAATGGGGACACAGGGGGCATTGGGGGCATTGGGGGCAATGGGGTCAATGGGGACATTGGGGACATTGGGGTCAATGGGGACATTGGGGGTATTGGGGTCAATGGGGACATTGGGGACAATGGGGACTATGGGGACAATAGGGGCACTGGGGACACTGGGGGCACTGGGGACATTGGGGGCACTGGGGACAATGGGGACATTGAGGGGATTGGGGGCATTGGGGGTATTGGGGTCAATGGGGTCAATGGGGACTATGGGGTCTGTGGGGACTATGGGGTCTCTATAGGGACACTGGGGCAATAGGGGTAATGGGGACATTGGGGGCATTGGGGTCAATGGGGACATTGAGGGGATTGGGGGCATTGGGGGTATTGGGGTCAATGGGGACATTGGGGTCTGTGGGGACTATGGGGTCAATGGGGACATTGGGGGGATTGGGGACAATGGGGTCAATGGGGACATTGGGGACATTGGGGTCTCTATGGGGACATTGGGGACACTGGGGTCAATGGGGACACTGGGGGGTATTGGGGTCAATGGGGACATTGGGGTCTGTGGGGACTATGGGGTCAATGGGGTCAATGGGGTCATTGGGGTCTCTATGGGGACATTGGGGCAATAGGGGTAATGGGGACACAGGGGGCATTGGGGGCATTGGGGTCAATGGGGTCAATGGGGACATTGGGGGTATTGGGGTCAATGGGGACAATGGGGACTATGGGTCTCTATGGGATCAGTGGGGTGTGTGGGACAGGTGTTTATGGGGTGTTTATGGGGTGTGTGTGGGGGGGGGGGTGTGGGGTGGTCGGTTATGGGTCGGTTGTGGGGCGCTATGGGTCGGTTATGGGGCGCTATGGGTCGCTATGGGTTGCTATGGGTCGGTTATGGGGTGCTATGGGTCAGTTACGGGTCAGTTATGGGTCGGTTATGGGGTGCTATGGGTCGGTTATGGGGCGCTATGGGTCGGTTATGGGGTGCTATGGGTCGCTATGGGTTGCTATGGGTCGGTTATGGGGTGCTATGGGTCGGTTACGGGTCAGTTATGGGTCGGTTATGGGGTGCTATGGGTCGGTTATGGGGCGCTATGGGTCGCTATGGGTCAGTTATGGGGTGCTATGGGTCGGTTACAGGTCAGTTATGGGTCGGTTATGGGGTGCTATGGGTCGGTTATGGGGCGCTATGGGTCGGTTATGGGGCGCTATGATTCGCTATGGGTTGGTTATGGGTCACTATGGGTTGCTATGGGTCGGTTATGGGGTGCTATGGGTCGGTTATGGGGCACTATGGGTTGGTTATGGGGCACTATGGGTTGGTTATGGGGTGCTATGGGTCGCTATGGGTCGGTTGTGGGTCAGTTATGGGGCACTATGGGGTAGTATGGGTCGGTTATGGATCGGTTATGGGGTGCTATGCGTTGGTTAGGGGTCAGTTATGGGGTGCTATGGGTTGGTTATGGGCTGGTTATGGGGCACTATGGGTCGGTTATGGGTCGCTATGGGTTGGTTATGGGTCGCTATGGGTCGGTTATGGGTCACTATGGGTTGCTATGGGTTGGTTATGGGGTGCTATGGGTCGGTTATGGGGCGCTATGGGGCGCTATGGGTCGGTTATGGGGTGCTGTGGGGCGCTATGGGGAGCTATGGGTCGGTTATGGGGTGCTGTGGGGCACTATGGGGCACTATGGGTCGGTTATGGGGCGCTGTGGGGCGCTATGGGGCAGTTATGGGTCGGTTATGGGTTGGTTATGGGGCGCTGTGGGGCGCTATGGGTCAGTTATGGGTCGGTTATGGGGCGCTATGGGGCGCTGTGGGGTGCTATGGGTCGGTTATGGGGCGCTATGGGTCAGTTATGGGGCAGTTATGGGCGCTGTGGGGCGCTATGGGTCGGTTATGGGGTGCTATGGGTCGGTTATGGGGCGCTATGGGGTGCTGTGGGGCGCTATGGGTTGGTTATGGAGCGCTATGGGTCAGTTATGGGGCGCTGTAGGGTGCTATGGGGCGCTATGGGGCGGTTATGGGGCGCTATGGGTCAGTTATGGGGCGGTTATGGGGCGCTATGGGTCAGTTATGGGGCGCTGTAGGGTGCTATGGGGCGCTATGGGTCGGTTATGGGGTGGTTATGGGTCGGTTATGGGGCGCTGTGGGGCGCTATGGGTCAGTTATGGGGCGCTGTGGGGCGCTGTGGGGTGCTATGGGTCGGTTATGGGGCGCTATGGGTCAGTTATGGGGCAGTTATGGGGCGCTGTGGGGCGCTATGGGTCGGTTATGGGGTGCTATGGGTCGGTTATGGGGCGCTATGGGGTGCTGTGGGGCGCTATGGGTTGGTTATGGGGCGCTATGGGTCAGTTATGGGGCGGTTATGGGGCGCTATGGGTCAGTTATGGGGCGCTGTAGGGTGCTATGGGGCGCTATGGGGCGGTTATGGGGCGCTATGGGGCAGTTATGGGTCGGTTATGGGGCGCTATGGGGCGCTGTGGGGCGCTATGGGGCAGTTATGGGTCGGTTATGGGGCGCTATGGGGCGCTGTGGGTCAGTTATGGGTCGGTTATGGGTCGCTATGGGGCGCTGTGGGGCGCTATGGGGCCGGCGGTCCCACGCACGATGTCGTTCTTGTCCACGCGCGTCCCCACGATCTTGAGGCGGATCTCATCGTCCTGTTGGATCAC
Organism: Oreortyx pictus; assembly: GCA_036925125.1. Lineage (NCBI taxonomy): Eukaryota > Metazoa > Chordata > Aves > Galliformes > Odontophoridae > Oreortyx > Oreortyx pictus. The sequence goes on along the minus strand of JAUPFR010000384.1, from coordinate 8,742 downwards.
TATGTCCTGCGGGAGCGCCGCGTCAGCGCACCGCGACGCGACACAACAACACAACAACACAACAACACAACAACACAACCACACCGCGACGCGACACAACAACACAACAACACAACAACACAACAACACAACCACACCGCGACACGACACGACAACACAACAACACAACAACACAACCACACAACAACACAACACAGCACAACCACACCGCGACGCGACACGACACAACAACACAACAACACAACCACACAACAACAGAACCACACCGCGACACGACACGACAACACAACAACACAACAACACAACAACACAACACAGCACAACCACACCGCGACACGACACGACACAACAACACAACAAAGCACAACCACACCGCGACACAACACAACACAACAACAACAACACAACACAACAACACAACCACACCGCGACGCGACACGACAACACAACAACACAACAACACAACAACACAACACAGCACAACCACACCGCGACGCGACACGACAACACAACAACACAACAACACAACAACACAACAACACAACAACACAACCACACCGCGACGCGACACAACACAACAACACAACAACACAACAACACAACAACACAACCACACCGCAACACGACACAACACAACCGCACAGTGACACAACACAACACAACACAACCGCACAGTGACACAACACAACACAACACAACAACACAACACAACAACACAACCACACCGCGACGCGACACAACAACACAACAACACAACAACACAACCACACCGCGACACGACACGACACAACAACACAACACAACAACACAACAACACAACACAACACAACAACACAACACAGCACAACCACACCGCGACGCGACACGACAACACAACCACACAACAACACAACACAGCACAACCACACCGCGACGCGACACGACAACACAACAACACAACAACACAACAACACAACCACACAACCACACAACCACACCGCGACGCGACACGACAACACAACAACACAACAACACAACAACACAACCACACCGCGACACGACACGACACAACAACACAACAACACAACACAACACAACACCACAACCACACCGCGACACGACACGACAACACAACAACACAACAACACAACCACACAACAACACAACACAGCACAACCACACCGCGACACGACACGACACAACCGCACAGTGACACAACACAACACGACACAACCGCACAGTGACACAACACAACACGACACAACAACACGACACAACAACACAACACAACAACACAACACAACACAACCGCACAGTGACACAACACAACACAACACAACCGCACAGTGACACAACACAACACAACACAACCGCACAGTGACACAACACAACACAACACAACCGCACAGTGACACAACACAACACAACAACACAACACAACAACACAACACAACACAACCACACAGTGACACAACACAACACAACACAACCGCACAGTGACACAACACAACACAACACAACAACACAACACAACAACACAACCACACCGCAACGCGACACAACAACACAACAACACAACCACACAACCACACAACCACACCGCGACGCGACACGACAACACAACAACACAACAACACAACAACACAACCACACCGCGACGCGACACGACAACACAACAACACAACAACACAACAACACAACACAGCACAACCACACCGCGACACGACACGACACAACAACACAACAAAGCACAACCACACAGCGACACAACACAACACAACAACAACAACACAACACAACAACACAACCACACCGCGACGCGACACGACAACACAACAACACAACAACACAACCACACAACCACACCGTGACGCGACACAACACAACACAACACAACAACACAACAACACAACACAACACAACAACACAACACAGCACAACCACACAGCGACACGACACGACACAGCGACACCACACGACACAACAACACAATAACACAACACAACACAACAACACAACAACACAACCACACCGCGACACAACACAACACAACCACACAGCGACACGACACGACACAGCGACACGACACGACACAACAACACAACAGCACAACACAACACAACACAACAACACAACAACACAACCACACCGCGACACAACACGACACAACCACACAGTGACACAACACAACACAACACAACCGCACAGTGACACAACACAACACAACACAACCGCACAGTGACACAACACAACACAACACAACCGCACAGTGACACAACACAACACGACACAACAACACAACACAACAACACAACCACACCGCGACGCGACACAACACAACAACACAACAACACAACAACACAACACAACAACACAACCACACCGCGACACGACACAACACAACAACACAACAACACAACACAGCACAACCACACCGCAACGCGACACGACACAACACAACAACACAACAACACAACCACACCGCGACACAACACAACACAACCACACAGCGACACGACACGACACAGCGACACGACACGACACAACAACACAACAACACAACACAACACAACACAACAACACAACAACACAACCACACCGCGACACAACACAGCACAACCACACAGCGACACAACACAACACAACCGCACAGTGACACAACACAACACAACACAACCGCACAGTGACACAACACAACACAACACAACCGCACAGTGACACAACACAACACGACACAACAACACAACACAACAACACAACCACACCGCGACGCGACACAACACAACAACACAACAACACAACAACACAACAACACAACCACACCGCGACACGACACAACACAACAACACAACAACACAACACAGCACAACCACACCGCAACGCGACACGACACAACACAACAACACAACAACACAACACAACAACACAACCACACCGCGACACGACACAACACAACACAACAACACAACACAACAACACAACACAGCACAACCACAGAGCGACACGACACGACACAACAACACAACAACACAACCACACAACCACACCGCGACACGACACGACACAACACAACAACACAACACAACAACACAACACAGCACAACCACACAGCGACACGACACAACACAACAACACAACCACACAACCACACAACCACACAACACAACCACACCGCGACACGACGCGACACAACAACACAACAACACAACCACACCGCGACACGACACAACACAACAACACAACAACACAACACAACAACACAACACAACACAACAACACAACACAACACAACACAACAACACAACCACACCGCGACACGACACGACACAACAACACAACAACAAACACAACGACACAACCACACCGCGACACGACACAACACAACAACACAACAACACAACACAACAACACAACACAACAACACAACCACACCGCGACACGACACGACACAACAACACAACAACACAACACAACACAACGACACAACCACACCGTGACACGACACAACACAACAACACAACACAGCACAACCACACAGCGACACAACACAACAACACAGCAACACAACACAACACAACAACAAAACAACACAACCACACAGCGACACAACACAACACAACACAACACAACACAACCGCACCGCGACACAACACAACACAACACAACACAACCGCACCGCGACACAACACAACACAACAACACAACAACACAACCACACAGCGACGCAACACAACACAACACAACCGCACACAACACAACCACACAACACAACGCAACCGCACACAACACAACCTCACAGCGACACAACACAACACAACACAGCACAACACAACACAACACAACAACACAACACAACCGCACAACACAACACAGCACAACCACACAGCGACACAACACAACCGCACAGCGACACAACCGCACACAACACAACACAACCGCACACAACACAACACAACCACACAAGTGCACGGGATGTGGGGTGCGGCTGTGGGATGCGGGGTACAGATGTGGGGCGCAGCTGTGGGGCGCAGCTGTGGGATGCGGGGTACAGATGTGGGGCGCAGCTGTGGGGCGCAGATGTGGGGTGCGGCTGTGGGGCGCGGCTGTGGGATGTGGCTGTGGGGTGCGGCTGTGGGATGTGGGGCACAGATGTGGGGGACAGATGTTGGGTGCAGCTGTGGGGCGCGGCTGTGGGATGCGGGGTGCAGATGTGGGGGACAGATGTGGGGCGCAGCTGTGCGGCGCGGCTGTGGGGCGCGGCTGTGGGATGCGGGGTGCAGATGTGGGGCACAGATGTGGGGCGCAGCTGTGGGGCGCGGCTGTGGGATGCGGGGTACAGATGTGGGATGCGGGGCGCAGATGTGGGGCGCAGCTGTGGGGCGCGGCTGTGGGGCGCGGCTGTGGGATGTGGGGCACAGATGTGGGGTGCAGCTGTGGGGTGCAGCTGTGGGATGTGGGGCACAGATGTGGGGAGCAGCTGTGGGGTGCAGCTTTGGGATGCGGGGTACAGATGTGGGGCGCAGCTGTGGGGCGCAGCTGTGGGATGCGGGGTACAGATGTGGGGTACAGATGTGGGATGCGGGGCGCGGCTGTGGGGCGCAGCTGTGGGGCGCAGCTGTGGGGTGCAGCTGTGGGGTGCAGCTGTGGGATGCAGGGTACAGATGTGGGGCGCAGCTGTGGGGCGCAGCTGTGGGATGCGGGGTGCAGATGTGGGGCACAGATGTGGGGCGCGGCTGTGGGGCGCAGCTGTGGGATGCGGGGTACAGATGTGGGGTACAGATGTGGGGCGCAGCTGTGCGGCGCGGCTGTGGGGCGCGGCTGTGGGATGCGGGGTGCAGATGTGGGGCACAGATGTGGGGCGCAGCTGTGGGGCGCAGCTGTGGGGCGTGGCTGTGGGGTGCGGCTGTGGGATGTGGGGCACAGATGTGGGGCGCAGCTGTGGGGCGCAGCTGTGGGGCGCGGCTGTGGGGTGCGGCTGTAGGATGTGGGGCACAGATGTGGGGTGCAGCTGTGGGGTGCAGCTGTGGGATGCGGGGTACAGATGTGGGGCACAGATGTGGGGCGCAGCTGTGGGGCGCATCTGTGGGGCGCGGCTGTGGGGTGCAGCTGTGGGGCGCGGCTGTGGGATGCGGGGTGCAGATGTGGGGCACAGATGTGGGGCGCAGCTGTGGGGCGTGGCTGTGGGATGCGGGGTACAGATGTGGGATGCGGGGCGCAGATGTGGGGCGCGGCTGTGGGGCGCGGCTGTGGGGCGCGGCTGTGGGATGCGGGGTGCAGCTGTGGGGCACAGATGTGGGGCGCAGATGTGGGGCGCGGCTGTGGTATGTGGCTGTGGGGTGCGGCTGTGGGATGTGGCTGTGGGGTGCGGCTGTGGGATGCGGGGTGCAGATGTGGGGCGCGGCTGTGGGACGCAGCTGTGGGGCGCGGCTGTGGGATGCGGGGTGCAGATGTGGGGCACAGATGTGGGGCACAGATGTGGGGCGCAGCTGTGGGGCGCATCTGTGGGGCGCAGATGTGGGGTGTCGGCGGCACTCACGGACCTCATCCACGGTTTTGTAGCACGGCGGGTTGGAATTGGGGTCGAACTCCATCTCCGACGGGATGGACTGTTTTGGGGGGGGGGGACAAAGTGGGGGGGGGTGTCACCACCGCCACCACCACACCCGGTCAAGGGGGGGGGGGGGGTGTCCCCCCACACAGCGGTGACCCTTTTTGGGGGGGGGGTGGGGGGCACGGGGTGAGGGGATACTCACGTGTCGGGATATGAAGCACGACATGGGGCCGATCTCCGTGAACAGCCCCACCTGGCACGGGGACAGCGCGTGGAGGGGACGGCGACAGCACCCCGACACCCCCCCCAGTCCCACCCCAACAATCCCCCCCATTCCCATCCCCCCCCCCATTCCCATCCTCCCCATTCCCGTCCCCCCTATCCACCCCCAATCCCATCCCCCCATTCCCATCCCCCCCATTCCCATCCCCCCCCAATTCCCATGCCCCCCCCATTCCCCCCCGCCCATCCCCCCATTCCCATCCCCCCTATCCACCCCAATCCCATCCCCCAATTCCCATGCCCCCCCATCCCCCTCCATTCCCATCCCCCCCATTCCCATCCCTCCCATTCCCATGCCCCCCCATTCCCCCCCGCCCATCCCCCCCATTCCCATCCCCCCCATACTCCCATTCCCATCTCCCCATTCCCCCCCGCCCATCCCCCCCATTCCCATCCCCCCATTCCATGCCCCCCCACCCCCCCCCATTCCCCCCCATCCCCCCCCGCCCATCCCCCCCTGCCCATCCCCCCCATCCCCCCTTCCCTGCCTTCCCATCCCCCCATCCCCCCCATTCCAATCCCCACCATCCCCCCCATTCCCATCCCCCATCCCCCCCGCCCATCCCCCCCCCATTCCCATCCCCCAATTCCCATGCCCCCCCCATCCCCCTCCATTCCCATTCCCCCCCATTCCCATCCCCCCCCAATTCCCATGCCCCCCCATTCCCATCCCCCCCCCAATTCCCATGCCCCCCCCATTCCCCCCCGCCCATCCCCCCATTCCATCCCCCCTATCCACCCCAATCCAATCCCCCCATTCCCATCCCCCCATTCCATCCCCCCCATTCCCATCCCGCCCATTCCCATCCCCCCCCATTCCCATCCCCCCCATCCCCACCCCCCCGCCCATCCCCCCCCCATTCCCATCCCCCATTCCCATCCCCCATTCCCATCCCCCCCGCCCATCCCCCCCCCCATTCCACCCCCCCATTCCCATCCCCCCCATCCCCCCCCCATTCCCATCCCCCCATTCCCACCCCCCCCTGCCCATCCCCCCATTCCCATCCCCCCATTCCCATCCCCCATTCCCCCCCCCTGCCCTTCCCCCCCCCCATTCCCATCCCCCCCCCGCCCATCCCCCCCCATTCCCACCCCCCCCATTCCCCCCTGCCCTTCCCCCACCCATTCCCATCCCCCCCCACATCCCCCCCCCCATTCCCATCCCCCCATTCCCACCCCCCCATTCCCCCCTGCCCTTCCCCCACCCATTCCCATCCCCCCCCCATCCCCATCCCCCCATCCCCCCATTCCCATCTCCCCATCCCACCCCCATTCCCATCCCCCCCATTCCCACCCCCCCCGCCCATCCCCCCCATTCCCATCCCCCATTCCCACCCCCCCCATTCCCATCCCCCCCTGCCCTTCCCCCACCCATTCCCATCCCCCCATTCCCACCCCCCCCGCCCATCCCCCCCCTGCCCATCCCCTGATTCCCATCCCCCCATTCCCATCCCCCCATTCCCACCCCCCTGCCCTTCCCCCCCCCATTCCCATCCCCCCCCATCCCCCCCCCATTCCCATCCCCCCCATTCCCATCCTCCCCATTCCCACCCCCCCCGCCCATCCCCCCCGTTCCCATCCCCCCATTCCCACCCCCCCATTCCCCCTGCCCATCCCCCCATTCCCATCCCCCCCATTCCCATCCCGCCCATTTCCCACCCCCCCCCGCCCATCCCCATCCCCCCCCATTCCCATCCCCCCATCCCCCCCCCATTCCCATCCCCCCATTCCCACCCCCCCCATCCCGCCCCCATTCCCATCCCCCCCATTCCCATCCCCCCATTCCCATCCCCCATTCCCATCCCCCCCATTCCCATCCCCCCCCCATTCCCATCCCCCCATTCCCACCCCCCCCCGCCCATCCCCCCCCATTCCCATCCCCCCATCCCCCCCTCATCCCCCCCCCATTCCCACCCCCCCGCCCATCCCCCCCCCATTCCCATCCCCCCATCCCACCCCCCATTCCCATCCCCCCATTCCCCCCTGCCCATCCCCCCATTCCATCCCCCCCATTCCCATCCCCCCCATTCCCATCCTGCCCATTCCCACCCCCCCCATCCCCCCCCCATTCCCATCCCCCCATTCCCCCCTGCCCATCCCCCCATTCCATCCCGCCATTCCCCCCCACCCATCTCCCCCATTCCCATGCCCCCACCCCCCCCGCCATCCCCCCCCATCCCCCCATTCCCATCCCCCCATTCCCCCCTGCCCATCTCCCCATCCCGCCCCCATTCCCATCCCCGCATCCCCCCATTCCCATCCCCCCCATCCCCCTCCCATTGCCACCCCCCCCGCCCATGCCCCCCATTCCCATCCCCCCATCCCCCCCCCCATTCCCACCCCCCCCGCCCATCCCCCCCATTCCCCCCCCCGCCCTTCCCCCCCCCATTCCCATCCCCCCCCGCCCATCCCCCCCCATTCCCATCCCCCCCATTCCCACCCCCCCGCCCATCCCCCCCATTCCCATCCCCCCATCCCCCCCCCATTCCCATCCCCCCATTCCCACCCCCCCCCCATCCCCCCCCCATTCCCACCCCCCCCATCCCCCGCTCCATCCCCCCCCCATTCCCACCCCCCCCATCCCCCCCTCATCCCCCCCCCATTCCCACCCCCCCCGCCCATCCCCCAACCCCCCCCATTCCATCCCCCCATTCCCACCCCCCCCCATTCCCATCCCCCCCCATTCCCACCCCCCCCGCCCATCCCCCCCCATCCCCCCATTCCCATCCCCCCATCCCCCCCCCCATTCCCACCCCCCCCCGCCCATCCCCCCCATTCCATCCCCCCATTCCCCCTGCCCATCCCCCATTCCCACTCCCCCATTCCCCCCCATCCCCCCCCCCCATTCCCATCCCCCCATTCCCCCCTGCCCATCCCCCCATTCCCATCCCCCCCATCCCCCCCCCCATTTCCCATCCCCCCATCCCACC
>JAUPFR010000383.1:0-26537 GCA_036925125.1 Oreortyx pictus | reverse complement strand
GGGGCGGACGCCGCATCGTCCCCGGAGCGTTCGGCATCCACGCCGCGAAATCGAACTGCGGGGCGGGGCGAGACCGTGGGGCGGGGGGACACCGTGGGGCGGGGGGAGACCGAGTGGGTGGGGGGACACCGTGGGGTGGGGCGAGACCGAGTGGGAGGGGGGAGACCGTGGGGTGGGGGGAGATCGGGGGGCGGGGGGAGACCGTGGGGCGGGGCGAGACCGTGGGGCGGGGGGACACCGTGGGGCGGGGGAGACCGAGTGGGAGGGGGGACACCGTGGGGTGGGGGGAGACCGAGTGGGTGGGGGGACACCGTGGGGTGGGGGGAGACCGAGTGGGTGGGGGGACACCGTGGGGTGGGGGAGACCGAGTGGGTGGGGGGAGACCGAGTGGGTGGGGGAGACCGAGTGGGTGGGGGGAGACCGTGGGGCGGGGGGAGACCGAGTGGGTGGGGGGAGACCGTGGGGTGGGGCGAGACCGAGTGGGTGGGGAACACTGTGGGGCGGGGGGAGACCGTGGGGTGGGGGGAGATCGGGGGGGGGATTGAGACCGTGGGGCGGGGGGAGACCGTGGGACGGGGGGAGACCGTGGGGCGGGGGGAGACCGAGTGGGTGGGGGGAGACCGTGGGGTGGGGGGAGATCGGGGGCGGGGGGAGACCGAGTGGGAGGAGGGAGACCGTGGGGCGGGGGGAGATCGGGGGGGGGGTTGAGACCGTGGGGCGGGGGGAGACCGTGGGGCGGGGGGAGACCGAGTGGGTGGGGGGACACCGTGGGGTGGGGGGACACCGTGGGGTGGGGCGAGACCGAGTGGGAGGGGGGAGACCGTGGGGTGGGGGGAGATCGGGGGGCGGGGGGAGACCGTGGGGCGGGGCGAGACCGTGGGGCGGGGGGACACCGTGGGGCGGGGGAGACCGAGTGGGAGGGGGGACACCGTGGGGTGGGGGGAGACCGAGTGGGTGGGGGGACACCGTGGGGTGGGGCGAGACCGAGTGGGTGGGGGGACACCGTGGGGTGGGGGAGACCGAGTGGGTGGGGGAGACCGAGTGGGTGGGGGGAGACCGTGGGGCGGGGGAGACCGAGTGGGTGGGGGGAGACCGTGGGGCGGGGGGAGACCGAGTGGGTGGGGGGAGACCGTGGGGTGGGGCGAGACCGAGTGGGTGGGGGAACACTGTGGGGCGGGGGGAGACCGTGGGGTGGGGGGAGATCGGGGGGGGGATTGAGACCGTGGGGCGGGGGGAGACCGTGGGACGGGGGGAGACCGAGTGGGTGGGGGGACACCGTGGGGTGGGGGGACACCGTGGGGTGGGGGGAGATCGGGGGCTGGGGGAGACTGAGTGGGAGGGGGGAGACCGTGGGGTGGGGGGAGATCGGGGGGGGGTTGAGACCGTGGGGCGGGGGGAGACCGTGGGGCGGGGGGAGACCCACGGCCACCCCAAGATCCCTGTGGCTACCCCATGCACCCCATGGACACCCCAGCTTCCTTGTGGCCACCCCAAGATCCCCGTGGCCACCCCAAGATCCCCGTGGCCACCCCAGTTCCCCCCACGGCCACCCCAAGATCCCCGTGGCCACCCCATGCACCCCGTGGCCACCCCAGTTCCCCCTGTGGCCACCCCAAGATCCCCCGTGGCCACCCCAGTTCCCCCCACGGCCACCCCAGTTCCCCCGTGGCCACCCCAAGATCCCCGTGGCCACCCCAAGATCCCCGTGGCCACCCCAGTTCCCCCCGTGGCCACCCCAAGATCCCCGTGGCCACCCCAAGATCCCTGTGGCCACCCCAGGTCCCCCGTGGCCACCCACACGTGTCCCGTGGCCACCCCAAGATCCCCCGTGGCCACCCCATGCACCCCGTGGCCACCCCAAGATCCCCGTGGCCACCCCAGTTCCCTCCACGGCCACCCCAAGGTCCCTGTGGCCACCCCATGCACCCCACGGCCACCCCAAGATCCCCGTGGCCACCCCATGCACCCCACGGCCACCCCAGGTCCCCCGTGGCCACCCACACGTGTCCCGTGGCCGCCCGCGGTCCCACCTGGCCGCTGTTGACGGCGGCGTGCTGCGCGGAGCAGCGGAAGATGATCATGGTGACGAACTTGACGAGCTCGGAGCGCGTGCAGAGCTTCGTGGGGAACCCTGCGGGGGGGGGGGGGGGGAGGGGGGGATGGGACACAGCCGCCGTGTCGCCCCCTCGTGGCCGCAGTGGGTACTGCACGCGAACGCGGGTGGCTTTGTCGCCCCCTGCTGGCCGCAGTGGGTACTGCATTACATCCACGGGTGACTTTGTCGCCCCCTGGTGGCGACAGTGGTTATTGCAGACATCCGTGGGCGATTTTGTCGCCCCCTGGTGGCCGCAGTGGGTACTGCACGCGAACGCGGGTGGCTTTGTCGCCCCCTGGTGGCCGCAGTGGGGATTGCAGACAACTGCGGTTGAGTTTGTTGCCCCCTGGTGGCCGCAGTGGGTACTGCATTACATCCACGGGTGACTTTGTCGCCCCCTGGTGGCGACAGTGGGTGTTGCACACATCCGTGGGTGACTTTGTCGCCCCCTCGTGGCCGCAGTGGGTACTGCACGCGAACGCGGGTGACTTTGTCGCCCCCTGCTGGCCGCAGTGGGTATTGCAGACAACTGCGGGTGAGTTTGTCGCCCCCTGGTGGCCGCAGTGGGTACTGCACGCGACCGCGGGTGGCTTTGTCGCCCCCTTGTGGCGACAGTGGGTGTTGCACACATCCGTGGGTGACTTTGTCGCCCCCTCGTGGCCGCAGTGGGTACTGCACGCGAACGCGGGTGGCTTTGTCGCCCCCTGGTGGCCACAACTGGTACTGCACACGACCGCGGGTGACTTTGTCGCCCCCTGGTGGCCACAACGGGTATTGCAGACAACTGCGGGTGGGTTTGTCGCCCCCTGGTGGTCGCAGTGGGTACTGCACACAACTATGAGGGGGCAACAGTGACTTTGTCGCCCCCTGGTGGCCGCAGTGGGTATTGCATTACATCCACGGGTGACTTTGTCGCCCCCTGGTGGCAACAGGGGGTGTTGTACACATCCGTGGGCGATCTTGTCGCCCCCTGGTGGCCACAACGGGTACTGCACACAACTATGGGGGGCTACAGCAACTTTGTCGCCCCCTGGTGGTCATAATGGGTACTGCGCACAAGCACTGAGAACAGCTGTGACTTTGTCGCCCCCTGGTGGCCACACCGGGTATTGCATTACAAACCCGGGTGACTTTGTCGCCCCCTGGTGGCCACACCGGGTATTGCATTACAAACCCGGGTGACTTTGTCGCCCCCTGGTGGCCACACCGGGTATTGCATTACAAACCCGGGTGACTTTGTCGCCCCCTGGTGGTCGCAGTGGGTATTGCACACAAGCGTGGGTGACTTTGTCCCCCCCTGGTGGCCATAAAGTCTATTGCACACAATTATGTGGGGCACGTGTGACTTTGTCACCCCCTGGTGGCCGCAGTGGGTATTGCATTACATCCACGGGTGACTTTGTCGCCCCCTTGTGGCCGCAGTGGGTATTGCATTACATCCACGGGTGACTTTGTCGCCCCCTGGTGGCCGCAGTGGGAACTGAAATCATCCGTGAGTGACTTTGTCGCACCCTGGCGGCCACAACGGGTACTGCACGCGAACGCGGGTGGCTTTGTCGCCCCCCGGTGGTCACACTGGGTATTGCAGACAACTGCGGGTGGGTTTGTCGCCCCCTGGTGGCTGCAGAGGGTATTGCATTACATCCACGGGTGACTTTGTCGCCCCCTCGTGGCCACAACGGGTATTGCACACATCCGTGGGCGATCTTGTCGCCCCCTGGTGACCACAACGGGTACTGCACACGACCGCGGGTGACTTTGTCGCCCCCTGGTGGCCGCAGTGGGTATTGCACACAACCGCGGGTGACTTCGTCGCCCCCTGGTGGTCGCGGTGGGTACTGTACCCAACCACTGGGGGGAGGGTGGGGGGGGGGGGGGATTAGCAGTGTCCCATCACCATCAGCATCACCACAACCGTCACCACAACCAGAACCAGAACAACCAGAACCAGGACAACCAGAACCAGAATAACCATACCCGTACCCATGCCCCCCCCACCCCCAAAACCCCCCCCCCCTTCCCCTCCCCCCCCCCCTCCCCCCCCCCCCCCCCCCCCCCCAGTACCGGAGCGGTGGTTCCCGAGGACGGCGTAGGTGAAGATCTCGTGCACCCACAGCTGCAACTCGGGGTCATCGCTCACGGCCGCGTCCGACGGGTAATAGAGCTCCACGATGCCCTGCACGAACCTACAGAGCGCGGCTATGGGGTGGGGGCGGCTATGGGGTGGGGGCGGCTATGGGGTGGGGGCGGCTGTGGGGTGGGGCGGCTGTGGGGTGGGATGGCTATGGGGTGGGGGCACTTATGGAGTGGGACGGCTATGGGGTGGGGCGGCTATGGGGTGGGGCAGCTATGGGGTGGGGCAGATATGGGGTGGGATGGTTATGGGGTGGGATGGTTATGGGGTGGGATGGCTATGGGGGGTGGCTATGGGGCAGGGCTGCTATGGGGTGGGACTGATATGGGGCGGGATGGTTATGGGGCAGGGTGGCTATGGGGTGCGGGGTAATAGAGCTCCACAATGCCCTGCACGAACCTACAGAGCGCGGCTATGGGGTGGGGCGGCTGTGGGGTGGGATGGTTATGGGGTGGGATGGTTATGGGGGGTGGCTATGGGGCAGGGCTGCTATGGGGTGGGGCAGCTATGGGGTGGGACAGATATGGGGTGGGATGGTTATGGGGTGGGATGGCTATGGGGCAGGGCTGCTATGGGGTGGGACGGATATGGGGTGGGACGGCTATGGGGTGGGATGGTTATGGGGCAGGGCGGCTATGGGGTGCGGGGTAATAGAGCTCCACGATGCCCTGCACGAACCTACAGAGCGCGGCTATGGGGTGGGGGCGGCTATGGGGTGGGGCGGCTGTGGGGTGGGATGGCTATGGGGTGGGGGCACTTATGGAGTGGGACGGCTATGGGGTGGGGGTGACTATGGGGTGGGATGGTTATGGGGTGGGATGGTTATGGGGGGTGGCTATAGGGCAGGGCTGCTATGGGGTGGGATGGTTATGGGGTGGGATGGTTATGGGGTGGGATGGCTATGGGGGGGTGGCTATGGGGCAGGGCTGCTATGGGGTGGGGCAGCTATGGGGCAGGGTTGCTATGGGGTGGGACAGCTATGGGGTGGGACGGCTATGGGGCAGGGCTGCTATGGCGTGGGACGGATATGGGGTGAGATGGTTATGGGGTGGGATGGTTATGGGGCAGGGCGGCTATGGGGTGCGGGGTAATAGAGCTCCACGATGCCCTGCACGAACCTACAGAGCGCGGCTATGGGGTGGGGGCGGCTATGGGGTGGGGCGGCTGTGGGGTGGGATGGCTATGGGGTGGGGGCACTTATGGAGTGGGACGGCTATGGGGTGGGGGTGACTATGGGGTGGGATGGTTATGGGGTGGGATGGTTATGGGGGGTGGCTATAGGGCAGGGCTGCTATGGGGTGGGATGGTTATGGGGTGGGATGGTTATGGGGTGGGATGGCTATGGGGGGGTGGCTATGGGGCAGGGCTGCTATGGGGTGGGGCAGCTATGGGGCAGGGCTGCTATGGGGTGGGACAGCTATGGGGTGGGACGGGTATGGGGCAGGGCTGCTATGGCGTGGGACGGATATGGGGTGGGATGGTTATGGGGTGGGATGGCTATGGGGCAGGGTGGCTATGGGGTGCGGGGTAATAGAGCTCCACGATGCCCTGCACGAACCTACAGAGCGCGGCTATGGGGTGGGGGCGGCTGTGGGGTGGGGGTGGCTATGGGGTGGGATGGTTATGGGGTGGGGGCACTTATGGGGTTGGACGTCTATGGGGTGGGGCAGCTATGGGGTGGGATGGTTACGGGGTGGGATGGTTATGGGGTGGGATGGTTATGGGGTGGGATGGCTATGGGGGGGTGGCTATGGGGCAGGGCTGCTATGGGGTGGGACGGATATGGGGTGAGATGGTTATGGGGTGGGATGGTTATGGGGCAGGGCGGCTATGGGGTGCGGGGTAATAGAGCTCCACGATGCCCTGCACGAACCTACAGAGCGCGGCTATGGGGTGGGGCGGCTGTGGGGTGGGGGTGGCTATGGGGTGGGGCGGCTGTGGGGTGGGGCGGCTGTGGGGTGGGGGTGGCTATGGGGTGGGGGCACTTATGGAGTGGGGCGGATATGGGGTGGGGCTGCTATGGGGTGGGATGGCTATGGGGTGGGACAGTTAGGGGGCAGGGCCACTTATGGGGCAGCACATCTATGGGGCGAGGCCACTTATGGGGCAGGACATCTACGGGGCGAGGCCACTTATGGGGCAGCACATCTATGGGGCGAGGCCACTTATGGGGCAGCACATCTACGGGGCGAGGCCACTTATGGGGCAGCACATCTACGGGTCGAGGCCACTTATGGGGCAGCACATCTACGGGACGAGGCCACTTATGGGGCAGCACATCTACGGGGCGCGGCCACTTATGGGGCAGGACATCTACAGGATGAGGCCACTTATGGGGCAGGACGTCTACAGGACGAGGCCACTTATGGGGCAGCACATCTATGGGGCGAGACCACTTATGGGGCAGGACATCTACAGGATAAGGCCACTTATGGGGCAGCACATCTACGGGGCGAGACCACTTATGGGGCAGCACATCTACGGGACGAGACCACTTATGGGGCAGCACATCTACGGGGCGAGGCCACTTATGGGGCAGCACATCTACGGGGCGAGGCCACTTATGGGGCAGCACATCTATGGGGCGCGGCCACTTATGGGGCAGGACATCTACAGGATGAGGCCACTTATGGGGCAGGACGTCTACAGGATGAGGCCACTTATGGGGCAGGACGTCTACAGGATGTGGCCACTTATGGGGCAGCACATCTACGGGGCGAGACCACTTATGGGGCAGCACATCTACAGGATGAGGCCACTTATGGGGCGGGATGGCTACGGGACGAGGCCGCTTATGGGGCAGGACATCTACAGGACGAGGCCACTTATGGGGCAGCACATCTACAGGATGTGGCCACTTATGGGGCAGCACATCTACGGGACGAGACCACTTATGGGGCAGCACATCTACGGGGCGAGACCACTTATGGGGCAGCACATCTACGGGGCGAGGCCACTTATGGGGCAGCACATCTACGGGACGAGACCACTTATGGGGCAGCACATCTACGGGGCGAGGCCACTTATGGGGCAGCACATCTACGGGACGAGGCCACTTATGGGGCAGCACATCTATGGGGCGCGGCCACTTATGGGGCAGGACATCTACAGGATGAGGCCACTTATGGGGCAGGACGTCTACAGGACGAGGCCACTTATGGGGCAGCACATCTATGGGGCGAGACCACTTATGGGGCAGGACATCTACAGGATAAGGCCACTTATGGGGCAGCACATCTACGGGGCGAGACCACTTATGGGGCAGCACATCTACGGGACGAGACCACTTATGGGGCAGCACATCTACGGGGCGAGGCCACTTATGGGGCAGCACATCTACGGGGCGAGGCCACTTATGGGGCAGCACATCTATGGGGCGCGGCCACTTATGGGGCAGGACATCTACAGGATGAGGCCACTTATGGGGCAGGACGTCTACAGGATGAGGCCACTTATGGGGCAGGACGTCTACAGGATGTGGCCACTTATGGGGCAGCACATCTACGGGGCGAGACCACTTATGGGGCAGCACATCTACAGGATGAGGCCACTTATGGGGCGGGATGGCTACGGGACGAGGCCGCTTATGGGGCAGGACATCTACAGGATAAGGCCACTTATGGGGCAGCACATCTACGGGGCAAGACCACTTATGGGGCAGCACATCTACGGGGCGAGACCACTTATGGGGCAGCACATCTACGGGGCGAGACCACTTATGGGGCGGGCCGTCACCTGGCGATGGCGCCCCAGAGGGCGTTGGCGTCGTCGCGGTAGTGGTATCGCGGGACGCGGGTGACGCCGCGCGCGGCGATGTCGTCGGGGACACAGAGGTGCGTGAAGGTGACGGCGGCGGTGGCGCGTTGCAGCAGCTGCAGTGTCCCCGCGCGGCCGATGGACGTCGACTGCCCGACGGACACACGGACACCGCCGTCAGCGGCACCGCGCCACGAGGGGCGCACCCACACGCGACGACACGCGACGGCACGCTACGACACGCTACGACACGCGACGGCACGCTACGACACGCGACGACACGCTACGACACGCGACGACACGCTACGACACGCGACGGCACGCTACGACACGCGACGACACGCTACGACACGCGACGACACGCTACGACACGCGACGGCACGCGACGGCACGCTACGACACGCGACGGCACGCTACGACACGCGACGGCACGCTACGACACGCGACGGCACGCTACGACACGCGACGACACGCTATGACACGCGACGGCACGCTACGACACGCGACGACACGCGACGACACGCGACGGCACGCGACGACACGCGACGGCACGCGACGACACGCGACGGCACGCTACGACATGCGACGACACGCTACGACACGCGACGGCACGCTACGACACGCGACGACACACTACGACACGTGACGACACGCTACGACACGCGACGGCACGCTACGACACGCGACGGCACGCGACGACACGCGACGACACGCTACGACACGCGACGGCACGCTACGACACGCGACGACACGCGACGACACGCACCGACACGTGACGACACGGACTGACACGCACCGACACAGACCGACACGGACTGACACGCACCGACACGGACCAGCACGCAACGACATGCACCGACACGCACCGACACGGACCGACACGGACCGGCACACACCGACACGCACTGACACAGACTGACCTGCACCGACACGGACCGACACGGACCGACACGGACTGACCTGCACCGACACGCACCGACACGGACCGACACGCACTGACACGCACCGACACGCACCGACACGCACCGACACGCACCGACACGGACCGACACAGACTGACCTGCACCAACACGGACCGGCACAGACTGACACAGACCGACACGCACTGACACGCACCGACACGCACCGACACGCACCGACACGCACCGACACGCACCGACACAGACTGACACGCACCGACACGCACCGACACGCACCGACACGCACCGACACGCACTGACACGCACCGACACGCACTGACACGCACCGACACGCACCAACACACACCAACACGCACCGACACGCACCGACACGCACTGACACGCACCGACACGCACTGACACGCACCGACACGCACCGACACGCACCGACACGCACCGACACGGACCGACACGCACTGACACGCACCGACACGGACCGACACGCACTGACACGCACTGACATGCACCGACACGCACTGACATGCACCGACACGCACTGACACGCACCGACACGCACCGACACGCACCGACACGCACTGACACACACCAACACGCACCGACACGCACCGACACGCACTGACACGCACCGACACGCACTGACACAGACCGACACGCACTGACACGCACCGACACGCACCGACACGCACTGACACGCACTGACACGCACCGACACGCACCGACACGCACCGACACGCACCGACACGCACCAACACACACCAACACGCACCGACACGCACCGACACGCACCGACACGCACCGACACGCACCGACACGCACCGACACGCACCGACACGCACCGACACGCACTGACACGCACCGACACGGACCGACACGCACTGACACAGACTGACACACACCAACACGCACCGACACGCACCGACACGCACTGACACGCACTGACACGCACCGACACAGACTGACACGCACCGACACGCACCGACACGCACCGACACGCACTGACACGCACTGACACGCACCGACACAGACTGACACGCACCGACACGCACCGACACGCACCGACACGCACTGACACGCACCGACACGCACCGACACGCACCGACACGCACCGACACGCACTGACACGCACCGACACGCACCGACACGCACCGACACGCACCGACACGCACTGACACGCACCGACACGCACCGACACGCACCGACACGCACCAACACGCACCGACACGCACTGACACGCACCGACACGCACTGACACGCACCGACACGGACCGACACGCACTGACACAGACTGACACACACCAACACGCACCGACACGCACCGACACGCACTGACACGCACTGACACGCACCGACACAGACTGACACGCACCGACACGCACCGACACGCACCGACACGCACTGACACGCACCGACACGCACCGACACGCACCGACACGCACTGACACGCACCGACACGCACCGACACGCACCGACACGCACCGACACGCACCGACACGCACTGACACGCACCGACACGCACCGACACGGACCGACACGCACTGACACGCACTGACACGCACCGACACGCACCGACACGCACTGACACGCACTGACACGCACCGACACGCACCGACACGCACCGACACGCACCGACACGCACCAACACACACCAACACGCACCGACACGCACCGACACGCACTGACACGCACCGACACGCACTGACACGCACCGACACGCACCGACACGCACCGACACGCACCGACACGGACCGACACGCACTGACACGCACCGACACGGACCGACACGCACTGACACGCACCGACACGCACCGACACGCACCGACACGCACTGACATGCACCGACACGCACTGACACGCACCGACACGCACCGACACGCACCGACACGCACTGACACACACCAACACGCACCGACACGCACCGACACGCACTGACACGCACCGACACGCACTGACACGCACCGACACGGACCGACACGCACTGACACAGACTGACACACACCAACACGCACCGACACGCACCGACACGCACTGACACGCACCGACACGCACTGACACACACCAACACGCACCGACACGCACCGACACAGACTGACACGCACTGACACGCACCGACACGCACTGACACGCACCGACACAGACTGACACACACCAACACGCACCGACACGCACTGACACACACCGACACGCACCGACACGCACCGACACGCACCGACACGCACCGACACGCACCGACACGCACCGACCCATATGGACCCGTATGGACCCGGACCAGACCCGGACCGACCCGGATGGACCCAGACCATTGCCCCCCATGTCACGACGCTGCCCCCATATCGTGACATTGCCCCCCATGTCGTGACATTGTCCCCCATATCACGACATTGCCCCTCATATCGCGACATTGCCCCCCCATATTGCAACGCTGCCCCCCATGTGGCGACACTGCCCCCCAATATCGCGACATTGCCCCCATATCGCGACATTGCCCCCATATCATGACATTGCCCCCATATCGTGACATTGCCCCATGTCGCGACGCTGCCCCCATGTCGCGACGCTGCCCCCATGTCGCGATGCTGCCCCCCATGTCGCGACGCTGCCCCCATATCACGACATTGCCCCCATATCGCAACATTGCCCCCATATTGCGACATTGCCCCCCCATATCGCGATGCTGCCCCCCATATTGCAACGCTGCCCCCCATGTCGCGACGCTGCCCCCCATATCACGACATTGCCCCCATATCGTGACATTGCCCCATATCGTAACATTGCCCCCATATTGCGACATTGCCCCCATATCGCGACATTGCCCCCCCATATCGCGACGCTGCCCCCATATCACGACATTGCCCCTCATATCGCGACATTGCCCCCCCATATCGCGACATTGCCCCCCCATATTGCAACACTGCCCCTCATGTCGCGACGCTGCCCCCCCATATCGTGCCATTGCCCCCCCATATCATGACATTGCCCCCCATGTCGCGACGCTGCCCCCCATATCACGACATTGCCCCCATATCACGACGTTGCCCCCCCATATCGTGCCATTGCCCCCCCATATCATGACATTGCCCCCCATGTCGTGACACTGCCCCCCATGTCGCGACACTGCCCCCCATGTCGCGACGCTCCCCCCATGTCACCTGGTCGATGATTCCGCCGGGGTTGAGCAGCGTGTCCCGCGCCAGAATGTTGATGTGGAACGTGTAGCGGAAGTGCGGCAGCAGCAGCTGTGGGGCGCAGTTATGGGGCACGCGGCGGTTATGGGGCGCACGTGGTGTGTCCGTCGGGGGCGTATGGGGCAGCTGTGGGGCAGCTGTGGGGCAGCTGTGGGGCAGCTATGGGGCAGCTAGGGGGCAGCTAGGGGGCAGCTAGGGGGCAGCTATGGGACACATATGGGGCAGCTATGGGGCAGCTATAGGGCAGCTATGGGGCAGCTATAGGATACTTATGGGGCAGCTATGGGACACTTATGGGACACCTATGGGACACATATGGGGCAGCTATGGGGCAGCTATAGGGCAGCTATGGGGCAGCTATAGGATACTTATGGGGCAGCTATGGGACACTTATGGGACACCTATGGGACACATATGGGGCAGCTATGGGGCAGCTATGGGGCACTTATGGGGCAGCTATGGGGCAGCTATGGGGCAGTTATGGGGCAGTTATGGGGCAGCTATGGGGCAATTATGGGGCAGCAAAGAGGCAGCTATAGAGCAGCTACGGGACACTTATGGGACACCTATAGGGACAGCTATGGGACACTTATGGGGCAGCTATGGGGCAGTTATGGGGCAGCTATGGAACACTTATGGGGCAGCTGTGGGATACTTATGGGACACTTATGGGACACCTATGGGACACTTATGGGACACTTATGGGGCAGCCATGGGACACTTATGGGGCAGCCATGGGACACTTATGGGGCAGCTATGGGGCAGCTATGGGGCAGCTATAGGATACTTATGGGGCAGCTATGGGACACTTATGGGACACTTATGGGGCAGCCATGGGACACTTATGGGGCAGCTATGGGGCAGCTATGGGGCAGCTATAGGATACTTATGGGGCAGCTATGGGACACTTATGGGGGCAGCTATGGGACACTTATGGGACACCTATGGGACACATATGGGGCAGCTATGGGGCAGTTATGGGGCAGTTATGGGGCAGCTATGGGGCAGTTATGGGGCAGCAAAGAGGCAGCTATAGGGCAGCTACGGGACACTTATAGGACACCTATGGGACACCTATGGGACACCGTGGGGCTTATGGGGTATGGGGTATGGGATATGGGGGCGGATATGGGGTGAGATGTGTGGTATGGGGGCAGATATTGGGTATGGGGGCAGATATGGGGTATGGGGGCAGATATGGGGTATGGGGGCAGATATGGGGTGAGATGTGGGGTATGGAGGCGGGTATGGGGTCAGATGTGGGGGCAGATGTGGGGTATGGGGGTGGATATGGGGTATGGGGGCGGATATGGGGTCAGATGTGGGGCGTGGGGGCAGATGTGGGGTCAGGTGTGGGGTTTTGGGGTGGATGTGGGGCGTGGGGTCAGGTGTGGGGTATGGGGGCCGCTACGGGGCAGCCGTGGGGCGCTTATGGGGCCGCTATGGGGCAGCCGTGGGGCGCTTATGGGGCCGCTACAGGGCAGCCGTGGGGCGCTTATGGGGCCGCTACGGGGGGCACTTATGGGGCCGCTACGGGGCAGCAGTGGGGCGCTTATGGGGCAGCCGTGGGGCAGCCGTGGGGCGCTTATGGGGCCACTACAGCCGTGGGGCGCTTATGGGGCTGCTATGGGGCAGCCGTGGGGCACTTATGGGGCCGCTACAGCCGTGGGGCGCTTATGGGGCCGCTATGGGGCCGCTATGGGGCAGCCGTGGGGCGCTTATGGGGCTGCTATGGGGCAGCCGTGGGGCGCTTATGGGGCTGCTATGGGGCCGCTACGGGGCAGCCGTGGGGCACTTAAGGGGCCGCTACGGGGGGCACTTATGGGGCCGCTATGGGGCAGCTGTGGGGCCGCTATGGGGCCGCTATGGGGCAGCTGTGGGGCTGCTATGGGGCCGCTATGGGGCAGCTGTGGGGCGCTTATGGGGCCGCTATGGGGCCGCTACGGGGCAGCCGTGGGGCGCTTATGGGGCTGCTATGGGGCAGCCGTGGGGCGCTTATGGGGCCGCTTCGGGGGGCACTTATGGGGCCGCTACGGGCAGCCGTGGGGCACTTATGGGGCTGCTATGGGGCAGCCGTGGGGCACTTATGGGGCCGCTACAGCCGTGGGGCGCTTATGGGGCCGCTATGGGGCCGCTATGGGGCAGCCGTGGGGCGCTTATGGGGCCGCTATGGGGCCGCTACGGGCAGCCGTGGGGCACTTATGGGGCTGCTATGGGGCAGCCGTGGGGCACTTATGGGGCCGCTACAGCCGTGGGGCGCTTATGGGGCCGCTATGGGGCCGCTATGGGGCAGCCGTGGGGCGCTTATGGGGCCGCTATGGGGCCGCTATGGGGCAGCCGTGGGGCACTTATGGGGCTGCTATGGGGCAGCCGTGGGGCACTTATGGGGCCGCTACAGCCGTGGGGCGCTTATGGGGCCGCTATGGGGCCGCTATGGGGCAGCCGTGGGGCGCTTATGGGGCCGCTATGGGGCAGCCGTGGGGCGCTTATGGGGCTGCTATGGGGCAGCCGTGGGGCGCTTATGGGGCCGCTACGGGGGGCACTTATGGGGCTGCTTCGGGGGCACTTATGGGGCCGCTACGGGGCAAGCCGTGGGGCGCTTATGGGGCCGCTACAGGGCCGCTATGGGGCAGCTGTGGGGCACTTATGGGGCAGCCGTGGGGGCACTTAAGGGGCCGCTACGGGGCAGCCGTGGGGCGCTTATGGGGCTGCTATGGGGCAGCCGTGGGGCGCTTAAGGGGCCGCTACGGGGGGCACTTATGGGGCCGCTATGGGGCAGCCGTGGGGCGCTTATGGGGCCGCTGTGGGGCAGCCGTGGGGCGCTTAAGGGGCCGCTACGGGGCAGCCGTGGGGCACTTATGGGGCCGCTATGGGGCCGCTACGGGGCAGCCGTGGGGCGCTTATGGGCCGCTATGGGGCCGCTACGGGGCAGCCGAGGGGCGCTTATGGGGCCGCTATGGGGCAGCCGTGGGGCGCTTATGGGGCCGCTACAGCCGTGGGGCGCTTATGGGGCCGCTATGGGGCCGCTATGGGGCAGCCGTGGGGCGCTTATGGGGCCGCTATGGGGCAGCCGTGGGGCGCTTATGGGGCTGCTATGGGGCAGCCGTGGGGCGCTTATGGGGCCGCTACGGGGGGCACTTATGGGGCTGCTTCGGGGGGCACTTATGGGGCCGCTACGGGGCAGCCGTGGGGCGCTTATGGGGCCGCTACAGGGCCGCTATGGGGCAGCTGTGGGGCACTTATGGGGCAGCCGTGGGGCACTTAAGGGGCCGCTACGGGGCAGCCGTGGGGCGCTTATGGGGCTGCTATGGGGCAGCCGTGGGGCGCTTAAGGGGCCGCTACGGGGCAGCCGTGGGGCACTTAAGGGGGCCGCTACGGGGGGCACTTATGGGGCCGCTATGGGGCAGCCGTGGGGCGCTTATGGGGCCGCTGTGGGGCAGCCGTGGGGCGCTTAAGGGGCCGCTACGGGGCAGCCGTGGGGCACTTATGGGGCCGCTATGGGGCCGCTACGGGGCAGCCGTGGGGCGCTTATGGGGCCGCTATGGGGCCGCTACGGGGCAGCCGAGGGGCGCTTATGGGGCCGCTACAGCCGTGGGGCGCTTATGGGGCCGCTATGGGGCCGCTATGGGGCAGCCGTGGGGCGCTTATGGGGCCGCTATGGGGCCGCTACGGGGCAGCCGTGGGGCGCTTATGGGGCCGCTATGGGGCCGCTACGGGGCAGCCGTGGGGCACTTATGGGGCTGCTATGGGGCAGCCGTGGGGCACTTATGGGGCCGCTACAGCCGTGGGGCGCTTATGGGGCCGCTATGGGGCCGCTATGGGGCAGCCGTGGGGCGCTTATGGGGCCGCTATGGGGCAGCCGTGGGGCGCTTATGGGGCTGCTATGGGGCAGCCGTGGGGCGCTTATGGGGCCGCTACGGGGGGCACTTATGGGGCCGCTACGGGGCAGCCGTGGGGCGCTTATGGGGCCGCTACGGGGCAGCCGTGGGGCACTTAAGGGGCCGCTACGGGGGGCACTTATGGGGCCGCTATGGGGCAGCCGTGGGGCACTTATGGGGCTGCTATGGGGCAGCCGTGGGGCACTTATGGGGCCGCTACAGCCGTGGGGCGCTTATGGGGCCGCTATGGGGCCGCTACGGGGCAGCCGTGGGGCACTTATGGGGCTGCTATGGGGCAGCCGTGGGGCACTTATGGGGCCGCTATGGGGCCGCTACGGGGCAGCCGTGGGGCACTTATGGGGCCGCTATGGGGCAGCCGTGGGGCGCTTATGGGGCCGCTACGGGGCAGCCGTGGGGCGCTTATGGGGCCGCTATGGGGCCGCTACGGGGCAGCCGTGGGGCACTTATGGGGCTGCTATGGGGCAGCCGTGGGGCACTTATGGGGCCGCTACAGCCGTGGGGCGCTTATGGGGCCGCTATGGGGCCGCTACGGGGCAGCCGTGGGGCGCTTATGGGGCCGCTATGGGGCCGCTACGGGGCAGCCGTGGGGCACTTATGGGGCTGCTATGGGGCAGCCGTGGGGCACTTATGGGGCCGCTACAGCCGTGGGGCGCTTATGGGGCCGCTATGGGGCCGCTACGGGGCAGCCGTGGGGCGCTTATGGGGCCGCTATGGGGCCGCTATGGGGCAGCCGTGGGGCACTTATGGGGCCGCTATGGGGCAGCTGTGGGGCGCTTATGGGGCCGCTATGGGGCCGCTACGGGGCAGCCGTGGGGCGCTTATGGGGCCGCTATGGGGCCGCTACGGGGCAGCCGTGGGGCACTTATGGGGCCGCTATGGGGCAGCCGTGGGGCGCTTATGGGGCCGCTATGGGGCAGCCGTGGGGCGCTTATGGGGCCGCTACAGCCGTGGGGCGCTTATGGGGCCGCTATGGGGCCGCTACGGGGCAGCCGTGGGGCACTTATGGGGCCGCTATGGGGCAGCCGTGGGGCGCTTATGGGGCCGCTACGGGGCAGCCGTGGGGCACTTATGGGGCTGCTATGGGGCCGCTACGGGGCAGCCGTGGGGCCGCTATGGGGCCGCTATGGGGCCGCTACGGGGCAGCCGTGGGGCACTTATGGGGCCGCTATGGGGCAGCCGTGGGGCACTTAAGGGGCCGCTATGGGGGGCACTTATGGGGCCGCTATGGGGCAGCCGTGGGGCGCTTATGGGGCCGCTACAGCCGTGGGGCGCTTATGGGGCCGCTATGGGGCCGCTACGGGGCAGCCGTGGGGCGCTTATGGGGCCGCTATGGGGCCGCTACGGGGCAGCCGTGGGGCGCTTATGGGGCCGCTATGGGGCCGCTACGGGGCAGCCGTGGGGCGCTTATGGGGCCGCTATGGGGCCGCTACGGGGCAGCTGTGGGGCCGCTATGGGGCCGCTATGGGGCAGCCGTGGGGCGCTTATGGGGCCGCTATGGGGCCGCTACGGGGCAGCCGTGGGGCGCTTATGGGGCCGCTATGGGGCCGCTACGGGGCAGCCGTGGGGCTGCTATGGGGCCGCTATGGGGCCGCTATGGGGCAGCCGTGGGGCACTTATGGGGCTGCTATGGGGCAGCCGTGGGGCACTTATGGGGCCGCTACAGCCGTGGGGCGCTTATGGGGCCGCTATGGGGCCGCTATGGGGCAGCCGTGGGGCGCTTATGGGGCCGCTATGGGGCCGCTACGGGGCAGCCGTGGGGCGCTTATGGGGCCGCTATGAGGCCGCTACGGGGCAGCCGTGGGGCACTTATGGGGCTGCTATGGGGCAGCCGTGGGGCACTTATGGGGCCGCTACAGCCGTGGGGCGCTTATGGGGCCGCTATGGGGCCGCTACGGGGCAGCCGTGGGGCCGCTATGGGGCCGCTATGGGGCCGCTACGGGGCAGCCGTGGGGCACTTATGGGGCTGCTATGGGGCAGCCGTGGGGCGCTTATGGGGCCGCTACAGCCGTGGGGCGCTTATGGGGCCGCTATGGGGCCGCTATGGGGCAGCCGTGGGGCGCTTATGGGGCCGCTATGGGGCCGCTACGGGGCAGCCGTGGGGCGCTTATGGGGCCGCTATGGGGCCGCTACGGGGCAGCCGTGGGGCACTTATGGGGCTGCTATGGGGCAGCCGTGGGGCACTTATGGGGCCGCTACAGCCGTGGGGCGCTTATGGGGCCGCTATGGGGCCGCTATGGGGCAGCCGTGGGGCGCTTATGGGGCCGCTATGGGGCCGCTATGGGGCAGCTGTGGGGCCGCTATGGGGCAGCCGTGGGGCTGCTATGGGGCCGCTATGGGGCAGCTGTGGGGCGCTTATGGGGCCGCTATGGGGCCGCTATGGGGCAGCCGTGGGGCGCTTATGGGGCCGCTATGGGGCAGCCGTGGGGCGCTTATGGGGCTGCTATGGGGCAGCCGTGGGGCGCTTATGGGGCCGCTACGGGGGGCACTTATGGGGCCGCTACGGGGCAGCCGTGGGGCTGCTATGGGGCCGCTACGGGGCAGCCGTGGGGCGCTTATGGGGCCGCTACGGGGCAGCCGTGGGGCGCTTATGGGGCCGCTATGGGGCCGCTATGGGGCAGCCGTGGGGCGCTTATGGGGCCGCTATGGGGCCGCTACGGGGCAGCCGTGGGGCGCTTATGGGGCCGCTATGGGGCCGCTACGGGGCAGCCGTGGGGCCGCTATGGGGCCGCTATGAGGCCGCTACGGGGCAGCCGTGGGGCACTTATGGGGCTGCTATGGGGCAGCCGTGGGGCACTTATGGGGCCGCTACAGCCGTGGGGCGCTTATGGGGCCGCTATGGGGCCGCTACGGGGCAGCCGTGGGGCCGCTATGGGGCCGCTATGGGGCCGCTACGGGGCAGCCGTGGGGCACTTATGGGGCTGCTATGGGGCAGCCGTGGGGCACTTATGGGGCCGCTACAGCCGTGGGGCGCTTATGGGGCCGCTATGGGGCCGCTACGGGGCAGCCGTGGGGCGCTTATGGGGCCGCTATGGGGCCGCTATGGGGCAGCTGTGGGGCACTTATGGGGCTGCTATGGGGCAGCCGTGGGGCACTTATGGGGCCGCTACAGCCGTGGGGCGCTTATGGGGCCGCTATGGGGCCGCTATGGGGCAGCCGTGGGGCGCTTATGGGGCCGCTATGGGGCAGCCGTGGGGCGCTTATGGGGCCGCTACGGGGGGCACTTATGGGGCTGCTTCGGGGGGCACTTATGGGGCCGCTACGGGGCAGCCGTGGGGCTGCTATGGGGCCGCTACGGGGCAGCCGTGGGGCGCTTATGGGGCCGCTACGGGGCAGCCGTGGGGCGCTTATGGGGCTGCTATGGGGCCGCTACGGGGCAGCCGTGGGGCACTTAAGGGGCCGCTACGGGGGGCACTTATGGGGCCGCTATGGGGCAGCCGTGGGGCGCTTATGGGGCCGCTATGGGGCCGCTATGGGGCAGCCGTGGGGCGCTTATGGGGCCGCTATGGGGCCGCTACGGGGCAGCCGTGGGGCGCTTATGGGGCCGCTATGGGGCCGCTATGGGGCAGCCGTGGGGCACCTTGTGCAGGGGGTGGCACGCCGGGAGGTGCTCGGTGGCGACGGCGAAGGCCTCGGCGAGGAAGTGCGTGAGGAGGAGGTGCTCCACCATCTCGTGCTGAAGGAAATGGGCGCTGCGCACCCACAGCTTCGCCAGGAGCCAACGCCACGGCGCGTCCGACGGCGTGGACGGAGCCGCCGTGGGGCCGGGACGCTGAGACAGCTGTGGGGCCAAGGGGGAGAAGGGGGTTGGGGTATGGGGTCAGGGCGTGGGGTATGGGGTCAGATGTGGGGTATGGGGGCAGGTGTGGGGTCAGGTGTGGGGTGTGGGGGCGGGTGTGGGGTATGGGGGCAGATGTGGGGTATGGGGCAGGTGTGGGGTCAGGTGTGGGGTATGGGGGCAGATATGGGGTCAGATGTGGGGTATGGGGGCAGGTGTGGGGTGTGGGGGCAGAGGTGTGGGGTCAGGGGTGGGGTGTGGGGGCAGATGTGGGGTCAGGTGTGGGGCGTGGGGGCGGATGTGGGGTGTGGGGGCAGATGTGGGGTCAGGTGTGGGGTCAGATGTGGGGTATGGGGGCAGATGTGGGGTCAGGTGTGGGGTCAGATGTGGGGTATGGGGGCAGACGTGGGGGCAGGTGTGCGGTGTGGGGGCAGATGTGGGGTCAGGGCGTGGGGGCAGGTGTGGGGTGTGGGGGCTGGTGTGGGGTATGGGGTCAGATGTGGGGTATGGGGGCAGGTGTGGGGTCAGGTGTGGGGTGTGGGGGCGGGTGTGGGGTATGGGGGCAGATGTGGGGTATGGGGCAGATGTGGGGTCAGGTGTGGGGTGTGGGGGCAGGTGTGGGGTATGGGGGCAGGTGTGGGGTCAGGTGTGGGGTGTGGGGGCAGGTGTGGGGTATGGGGGCAGGTGTGGGGTCAGGTGTGGGGTGTGGGGGCGGGTGTGGGGTATGGGGGCAGATGTGGGGTATGGGGCAGATGTGGGGTCAGGTGTGGGGTATGGGGTCAGATGTGGGGTATGGGGCAGATGTGGGGTCAGGTGTGGGGTATGGGGTCAGATGTGGGGTATGGGGGCAGGTGTGGGGTCAGGTGTGGGGTATGGGGGCAGATATGGGGTCAGATGTGGGGTATGGGGGCAGATGTGGGTGCAGGTGTGGGGTATGGGGGCGGATGTAGGGTCAGGTGTGGGGTCAGATGTGGGGTATGGGGTCAGGGGTGGGGCATGGGGGCGGATGTGGGGTATGGGGGCAGATGTGGGGTCAGGTGTGGGGTATGGGGACGGATTTGGGGTCAGGTGTGGGGTCAGATGTGGGATATGGGGTCAGGTGTGGGGTATGGGGGCAGATGTGGGGTATGGGGCAGATGTGGGGTCAGGTGTGGGGTATGGGGTCAGGTGTGGGGTATGGGGGCAGAGGTGTGGGGTCAGGGGTGGGGTGTGGGGGCAGATGTGGGGTCAGATGTGGGGTGTGGGGGCAGATGTGGGGTCAGGTGTGGGGTATGGGGGCAGGTGTGGGGTGTGGGGGCAGATGTGGGGTCAGGTGTGGGGCGTGGGGGCGGATGTGGGGTGTGGGGCAGATGTGGGGTCAGATGTGGGGTCAGATGTGGGATATGGGGGCAGGTATGGGGTGTGGGGGCAGATGTGGGGTCAGGTGTGGGGCGTGGGGGCGGATGTGGGGTATGGGGGCAGATGTGGGGTCAGGTGTGGGGTCAGATGTGGGGTATGGGGGCAGGTGTGGGGTGTGGGGGCAGAGGTGTGGGGTCAGGTGTGGGGTATGGGGGCAGAAGTGGGGTCAGGTGTGGGGTCAGATGTGGGGTATGGGGGCAGGTGTGGGGTGTGGGGGCAGATATGGGGTCAGGTGTGGGGTGTGGGGGCTGGTGTGGGGTGTGGGGGCGGATGTGGGGTGTGGGGGCAGGTGTGGGGTGTGGGGGCGGATTTGGGGTCAGGTGTGGGGTCAGATGTGGGGTATGGGGGCAGATGTGGGGTATGGGGCAGGTGTGGGGTCAGGTGTGGGGCGTGGGGGCGGATGTGGGGTATGGGGGCAGATGTGGGGTCAGGTGTGGGGTCAGATGTGGGGTATGGGGGCAGGTGTGGGGTGTGGGGGAGATGTGGGGTCAGGTGTGGGGTATGGGGGCAGGTGTGGGGTATAGGGGCAGATGTGGGGGCAGGTGTGGGGTGTGGGGGCAGATGTGGGGTCAGGTGTGGGCATGGGGGCGGATGTGGGGTGTGGGGGCAGATGTGGGGTCAGGTGTGGGGTATGCGGACAGATTTGGGGTCAGGTGTGTGGTCAGATGTGGGGTATGGGGGCAGGTGTGGGGTGTGGGGGAGATGTGGGGTCAGGTGTGGGGTGTGGGGGCAGGTGTGGGGTATGGGGGCAGGTGTGGGGTCAGGTGTGCGGTATGGGGTCAGATGTGGGGTATGGTGGCAGGTGTGGGGTGTGGGGGCGGATGTGGGGTATGGGGGCAGATGTGGGGTCAGGTGTGGGGTATGGGGCAGGTGTGGGGCGTGGGGGCAGATGTGGGATATGGGGTCAGGTGTGGGGTATGGGGGCAGGTGTGGGGTATGGGGGCAGATGTGGGGTCAGGGGTGGGGTATGGGGACGGATTTGGGGTCAGGTGTGGGGTATGGGGTCAGATGTGGGGTATGGGGGCAGGTGTGGGGTCAGGTGTGGGGTGTGGGGGCGGGTGTGGGGTATGGGGGCAGATGTGGGGTATGGGGCAGATGTGGGGTCAGGTGTGGGGTGTGGGGGCAGGTGTGGGGTATGGGGGCAGGTGTGGGGTCAGGTGTGGGGTGTGGGGGCGGGTGTGGGGTATGGGGGCAGATGTGGGGTATGGGGCAGATGTGGGGTCAGGTGTGGGGTATGGGGTCAGATGTGGGGTATGGGGCAGATGTGGGGTCAGGTGTGGGGTATGGGGTCAGATGTGGGGTATGGGGGCAGGTGTGGGGTCAGGTGTGGGGTATGGGGGCAGATATGGGGTCAGATGTGGGGTATGGGGGCAGATGTGGGTGCAGGTGTGGGGTATGGGGGCGGATGTAGGGTCAGGTGTGGGGTCAGATGTGGGGTATGGGGTCAGGGGTGGGGCATGGGGGCGGATGTGGGGTATGGGGGCAGATGTGGGGTCAGGTGTGGGGTATGGGGACGGATTTGGGGTCAGGTGTGGGGTCAGATGTGGGATATGGGGTCAGGTGTGGGGTATGGGGGCAGATGTGGGGTATGGGGGCAGGTGTGGGGTCAGGTGTGGGGTATGGGGGCAGATATGGGGTCAGATGTGGGGTATGGGGGCAGATGTGGGTGCAGGTGTGGGGTATGGGGGCGGATGTAGGGTCAGGTGTGGGGTCAGATGTGGGGTATGGGGTCAGGGGTGGGGCATGGGGGCGGATGTGGGGTATGGGGGCAGATGTGGGGTCAGGTGTGGGGTATGGGGACGGATTTGGGGTCAGGTGTGGGGTCAGATGTGGGATATGGGGTCAGGTGTGGGGTATGGGGGCAGATGTGGGGTATGGGGCAGATGTGGGGTCAGGTGTGGGGTATGGGGTCAGGTGTGGGGTATGGGGGCAGAGGTGTGGGGTCAGGGGTGGGGTGTGGGGGCAGATGTGGGGTCAGATGTGGGGTGTGGGGGCAGATGTGGGGTCAGGTGTGGGGTATGGGGGCAGGTGTGGGGTGTGGGGGCAGATGTGGGGTCAGGTGTGGGGCGTGGGGGCGGATGTGGGGTGTGGGGGCAGATGTGGGGTCAGATGTGGGGTCAGATGTGGGATATGGGGGCAGGTATGGGGTGTGGGGCAGATGTGGGGTCAGGTGTGGGGCGTGGGGCGGATGTGGGGTATGGGGCAGATGTGGGGTCAGGTGTGGGGTCAGATGTGGGGTATGGGGGCAGGTGTGGGGTGTGGGGGCAGAGGTGTGGGGTCAGGTGTGGGGTATGGGGGCAGAAGTGGGGTCAGGTGTGGGGTCAGATGTGGGTATGGGGGCAGGTGTGGGGTGTGGGGGCAGATATGGGGTCAGGTGTGGGGTGTGGGGGCTGGTGTGGGGTGTGGGGCGGATGTGGGGTGTGGGGGCAGGTGTGGGGTGTGGGGGCGGATTTGGGGTCAGGTGTGGGGTCAGATGTGGGGTATGGGGGCAGATGTGGGGTATGGGGCAGGTGTGGGGTCAGGTGTGGGGCGTGGGGGCGGATGTGGGGTGTGGGGGCAGATGTGGGGTCAGATGTGGGGTCAGATGTGGGATATGGGGGCAGGTATGGGGTGTGGGGGCAGATGTGGGGTCAGGTGTGGGGCGTGGGGGCGGATGTGGGGTATGGGGGCAGATGTGGGGTCAGGTGTGGGGTCAGATGTGGGGTATGGGGGCAGGTGTGGGGTGTGGGGGCAGAGGTGTGGGGTCAGGTGTGGGGTATGGGGGCAGAAGTGGGGTCAGGTGTGGGGTCAGATGTGGGGTATGGGGGCAGGTGTGGGGTGTGGGGGCAGATATGGGGTCAGGTGTGGGGTGTGGGGGCTGGTGTGGGGTGTGGGGGCGGATGTGGGGTGTGGGGGCAGGTGTGGGGTGTGGGGCGGATTTGGGGTCAGGTGTGGGGTCAGATGTGGGGTATGGGGGCAGATGTGGGGTATGGGGCAGGTGTGGGGTCAGGTGTGGGGCGTGGGGGCGGATGTGGGGTATGGGGGCAGATGTGGGGTCAGGTGTGGGGTCAGATGTGGGGTATGGGGGCAGGTGTGGGGTGTGGGGGAGATGTGGGGTCAGGTGTGGGGTATGGGGCAGGTGTGGGGTATAGGGGCAGATGTGGGGGCAGGTGTGGGGTGTGGGGGCAGATGTGGGGTCAGGTGTGGGGCATGGGGGCGGATGTGGGGTGTGGGGGCAGATGTGGGGTCAGGTGTGGGGTATGCGGACAGATTTGGGGTCAGGTGTGTGGTCAGATGTGGGGTATGGGGGCAGGTGTGGGGTGTGGGGAGATGTGGGGTCAGGTGTGGGGTGTGGGGCAGGTGTGGGGTATGGGGGCAGGTGTGGGGTCAGGTGTGCGGTATGGGGTCAGATGTGGGGTATGGTGGCAGGTGTGGGGTGTGGGGGCGGATGTGGGGTATGGGGGCAGATGTGGGGTCAGGTGTGGGGTATGGGGCAGGTGTGGGGCGTGGGGGCAGATGTGGGATATGGGGTCAGGTGTGGGGTATGGGGGCAGGTGTGGGGTATGGGGGCAGATGTGGGGTCAGGGGTGGGGTATGGGGACGGATTTGGGGTCAGGTGTGGGGTATGGGGACAGATTTGGGGTCAGGTGTGGGGTCAGATGTGGGATATGGGGTCAGGTGTGGGGTGTGGGGGCAGAGGTGTGGGGTCAGGGGTGGGGTGTGGGGGCAGATGTGGGGTCAGGTGTGGGTCAGATGTGGGGTATGGGGGCAGGTGTGTGGTGTGGGGAGGATGTGGGGTCAGATGTGGGGTATGGGGGCAGGTGTGGGGTGTGGGGGCAGAGGTGTGGGGTCAGGGGTGGGGTGTGGGGGCAGATGTGGGGTCAGGTGTGGGGTCAGATGTGGGGTATGGGGGCAGACGTGGGGGCAGGTGTGCGGTGTGGGGGCAGATGTGGGGTCAGGGCGTGGGGGCAGGTGTGGGGTGTGGGGGCTGGTGTGGGGTATGGGGTCAGATGTGGGGTATGGGGGCAGGTGTGGGGTCAGATGTGGGGGCAGGTTTGGGGTATGGGGGCAGATGTGGGGTCAGGTGTGGGGTATGGGGCAGATGTGGGGGCAGGTGTGGGGTGTGGGGGCAGGTGTGGGGTCAGGTGTGGGGTATGGGGGCAGATGTGGGGTCAGGTGTGGGGTCAGATGTGGGGTATGGGGGCAGGTGTGGGGTGTGGGGGCAGGTGTGGGGTATGGGGGCGGATGTGGGGCAGGGGTGGGGTCAGATGTGGGGTATGGGGGTTATGGCGGTTATGGGACACTTATGGGGCAGTTATGGGGCAGTTATGGGGCAGTTATGGGGCGGTTATGGGGCGGTTATGGTACACTTATGGGGCGGTTATGGGGCAGTTATGGGGCAGTTATGGGGCGGTTATGGGACACTTATGGGGCGGTTATGGGGCAGTTATGGGACACTTATGGGGCGGTTATGGGGCAGTTATGGGGCGGTTATGGGACACTTTTGGGGCGGTTATGGGGCAGTTATGGGGCGGTTATGGGGCGGTTATGGGGCAGTTATGGGGCGGTTATGGGGTGGTTATGGTACACTTATGGGGCGGTTATGGGGCATTTATGGGGCAGTTATGGGGTGTTTATGGGGCGGTTATGGGGCAGTTATGGGGCGGTTATGGGGCGGTTATGGGGCAGTTATACCTGGATGGCGATGGGCAGCAGCTGCTCTGTGGGGCTGACCCACAGCAGACACAGCGGAGCGGCCGCGTATTGGGGTTCGCCCCCAATGTGCCCCACGGAGACACCGTCCAGAATCGCGTAATCCGCCAGGAACACGCGGCCCGCCTGCGGGACCCACAGCGACCCATAGCGACCCATAGCGGGACCCACAGCGACCCACAGCGACCCATAGTGGGACCCATAGAGACCCATAGGGACCCATAGAGAACCATAGTGACTCATAGGAAACCATAGTGCCCCATAGCGGGACCCATAGCGACCCATAGAGACACATAGTGCCCCATAGTGGGACCCATAGAGAACCATAGTGACCCATAGAGACCCACAGTGACCCATAGTGGGACCCACAGGGACCCACAGTGACCCATAGTGCCCTATAGTGGGACCCATAGGGACCCATAGTGACCCACAGTGACCCATAGTGACCCACAGTGACCCATAGGGACCCATAGAGACCCATAGTGCCCCATAGTGACCCATAGGGACCCATAGTGACCCACAGTGACCCATAGTGACCCATAGGGACCCATAGTGACCCACAGTGGGACCCACAGTGACCCATAGTGACCCATAGGGACCCATAGGGACGCATAGAGACCCATAGGGAGCCATAGTGCCCCATAGTGCCCCACAGTGGGACCCACAGTGACCCATAGTGCCCCATA
>JAUPFR010000382.1:0-26550 GCA_036925125.1 Oreortyx pictus | reverse complement strand
TCGGTTGTGGGGTCAGGTTGCGTGGGGCCGGATGCGTGGGGCGGCACCGCAACCCGGGGCTGTGGCTGTGGAGCCCCGGCAGAGGTCAGAGGTTCCCCCCCATCCCTGGGCTGCCATCCCCACTCGCGACCCCCCCCGGGTCCCCCACTCGCTCCCCACGCCGCCCCCGAGTCCCCCACATCCCCCCCCCCCCCCGGTTCCTCCACTCGCTTCCCTCTCTTTCCCCCCCCCGGTCCCCCACTCGCGCTCCCCCACGTGTCCCCCCCTTTCCCCCCGGCCCCCCACTCGCGCTCCCCCACGTGTCCCCCCCTCCCCCCCCCGGTCCCCCACTCGCGCCCCCCACTGTCAACCCCCCCCACTCTCTCCCCCCCTCCCCCCCGGTCCCCCACTCGCGCCCCCCACTGTCAACCCCCCCACTCTCTCCCCCCCCTCCCCCCCCGGCCCCCCACTCTCTCCCTCCTCTCCCCCGGCCCCCCACTCGTGCCCCCCTCCCCCTCGAGGCCCCCACTCTCTCCCCCCTCCCCCCCCGGCCCCCCACTCGTGCCCCCCTCCCCCCCCGGCCCCCCACTCTCTCCCTCCTCTCCCCGGCCCCCCACTCGTGCCCCCCTCCCCCTCGAGGCCCCCCACTCTCTCCCCCCTCCCCCCCGGCCCCCCACTCTCTCCCCCATCCCCCCCCGGCCCCCCACTCTCTCCCCCTCCCCTCCCGGCCCCCCACTCGTGCCCCCCCTCCCCCCCCGGCCCCCCACTCTCTCCCTCCTCTCCCCCGGCCCCCCACTCGTGCCCCCCTCCCCCTCGAGGCCCCCCACTCGTGCCCCCCTCCCCCCCGGGTCCCCCCACTCGTGCCCCCCTCCCCCCTCCCGGCGCCTTGCGCAGAGTTGGTCGTAATTAGCGCCTCATTCCGCGTTAATTACTCTCCGTCTCCTCCGTTCCCTTTCCAGGTCTGAGGGGCGCCGGGACCGCTCCGCGTGGGGGTCCGGGGGGGGGGGGGGGGGTGCGTGGGGGGGGACCGGGAGGGGGGGGGTCCGGGAGGGGGGGGTGCGTGGGGGGTCTCTGTGGGGTCTACGGGGTCTGTGGGCTCTGTTTATGGGGTCCCCGGGATCTATGGGGTCTCTCTGTGGGGTCTGTGGGGTCCATGTGGGATCTGTGGGGTCTCTCTGTGGGGTCTGTGGGGTGTCGCGATGGGGTCTGTGGGGTCGGTCTGTGGGGTGTCGCTATGGGGTCTGTGGGGTCTGTGGGGTCTCTCTGTGGGGTCTGTGGGGTGTCGCGATGGGGTCTGTGGGGTCCATGTGGGGTCTGTGGGGTCTCTCTGTGGGGTCTGTGGGGTGTCGCGATGGGGTCTGTGGGGTCGGTCTGTGGGGTGTCGCTATGGGGTCTGTGGGGTCTGTGGGGTCTCTCTGTGGGGTCTGTGGGGTCCATGTGGGATCTGTGGGGTCTCTCTGTGGGGTCTGTGGGGTGTCGCGATGGGGTCTGTGGGGTCGGTCTGTGGGGTGTCGCTATGGGGTCTGTGGGGTCTGTGGGGTCTCTCTGTGGGGTCTGTGGGGTGTCGCTATGGGGTCTGTGGGGTGTCGCTATGGGGTCTGTGGGGTCTCTCTGTGGGGTCTGTGGGGTCTCTCTGTGGGGTCTGTGGGGTCCATGTGGGATCTGTGGGGTCTCTCTGTGGGGTCTGTGGGGTGTCGCTATGGGGTCTGTGGGGTCTCTCTGTGGGGTCTGTGGGGTGTCGCGATGGGATCTGTGGGGTCTCTCAGTGGGGTCTGTGGGGTGTCGCTATGGGGTCTGTGGGGTCTGTGGGGTCTCTCTGTGGGGTCTGTGGGGTGTCGCTATGGGATCTGTGGGGTCCATGTGGGATCTGTGGGGTCTCTCTGTGGGGTCTGTGGGGTCTGTGGGGTGTCGCTATGGGGTCTGTGGGGTCTCTCTGTGGGGTCTGTGGGGTCTCTCAGTGGGGTCTGTGGGGTGTCGCGATGGGGTCTGTGGGGTCCATGTGGGATCTGTGGGCATCGCCCCCCAACCGACAGCAACAACGGCATCGCCCCCCAACAATTCAGACGGTAAACAGTGTCCGTGGGGTCACAGTGTCCGTGGGGTCACGGTGTCTGTGGGGTCATGGTGCCCGTGGGGTCACGGTGCCATAGGGACTGTACCCGTGGGGTCATAGTGCCCGTGGGGTCACGGTGTCCGTGGGGTCACGGTGCCATAGGGACACTGTCTGTGGGGTCACGGTGCCCGTGGGGTCACGGTGCCATAGGGACTGTGTCCGTGGGGTCATAGTGCCCGTGGGGTCACGGTGCCCGTGGGGTCACGGTGCCATAGGGACTGTGTCCGTGGGGTCACGGTGCCCGTGGGGTCATGGTGTCTGTGGGGTCACGGTGCCATAGGGACTGTGTCCGTGGGGTCATAGTGCCCGTGGGGTCACGGTGTCTGTGGGGTCACGGTGTCTGTGGGGTCACGGTGTCCGTGGGGTCACGGTGCCATAGGGGCAGTGTCTGTGGGGTCACGGTGTCCGTGGGGTCACAGTGTCCGTGGGGTCACAGTGTCTGTGGGGTCACGGTGCCATAGGGACACTGTCTGTGGGGTCACAGTGTCCGTGGGGTCACGGTGTCTGTGGGGTCACGGTGCCATAGGGACAGTGTCTGTGGGGTCATGGTGCCCGTGGGGTCACAGTGTCCGTGGGTCAGGTCACAGTGTCCGTGGGGTCACAGTGTCTGTGGGATCACAGTGCCATAGGGACAGTGTCTGTGGGGTCTCAGTGCCCGTGGGGTCACAGTGTCCGTGGGGTCACAGTGTGTGTGGGGTCTCAGTGCCCGTGGGGTCACAGTGCCCGTGGGGTCTCAGTGCCCGTGGGGTCACAGTGTCTGTGGGGTCACAGTGTCCGTGGGGTCACAGTGTGTGTGGGGTCTCAGTGCCCGTGGGTCAGGTCTCAGTGCCCGTGGGGTCACAGTGGGGCTCCGACCCACGGCTGCGACTTCAGCTCTGCTCCTCCGTGCTGCGACCCGCCGCGACCCACAGATCTATGGGGCGCTGCGCTGCCCCACGCGTCCCCCAACCCCGCCCCCCAACCCCGCCCCCCAACCCCGCCCCCCAACCCCGCCCCCCAACCCCGCCCCCTAACCCCGACCCCCGACCCCCAACCCCGACCCCCAACCCTGCCCCCCAACCCCGCCCCCCGACCCCGCCCCCCGACCCCGCCCCCCAACCCCGACCCCCCAACCCCGCCCCCAACCCCGCCCCACAGCATCACCCCACTGTACTCACTCAGCCCCCACACATGCCCCGGCGGCACCCCAACTTCACCCCACATCGCTTCCTCTTTGCGTCCCCCCACGAGCCCGCACCCCTTTTCTTTGCGTTCCCCCAAAACCCCACACGTCTTTACTCTGTCCCCCCTAGATCCCGCACCCCTATTCTTTGCGTTCCCCCAAAACCCCACACGTCTCCACTCTGTGTTCCCCCTAGATCCTGCACCCCTATTCTTTGCGTCCCCCCAAAACCCCACACGTCTCCACTCTGTGTCCCCCCTACATCCTGCACCCCTTTTCTTTGCGTTCCCCCAAAACCCCACACGTCTCCACTCTGTGTTCCCCCTAGACCCCGCACCCCTATTCTTTGCGTTCCCCCACGAACCACACACGTCTTTACTCTGTCCCCCCTAGATCCTGCACCCCTTTTCTTTGGGTTCCCCCAAAACCCCACACGTCTCCACTCTGTGTTCCCCCTAATACCCGCACCTTTTTTCTTTGCGTTCCCCCAAAACCCCACACGTCTCCACTCTGTGTACCCCCTAGATCCTGCACCCATATTTTTTGTGTTCCCCCAAAACCCCACACGTCTCCACTCTGTGTTCCCCCTACACCCCGCACCCCTATTCTTTGCGTTCCCCCAAAACCCCACACGTCTCCACTCTGTGTTCCCCCTAGATCCCGCACCCCTATTCTTTGCGTTCCCCCAAAACCACTCACGTCTTTACTCTGTCCCCCCTAGATCCTGCACCCCTTTTCTTTGGGTTCCCCCAAAACCCCACACGTCTCCACTCTGTGTTCCCCCTAATACCCGCACCTTTTTTCTTTGCGTTCCCCCAAAACCCCACACGTCTCCACTCTGTGTCCCCCTTAGATCCTGCACCCCTATTTTTTGTGTTCCCCCAAAACCCCACACGTCTCCACTCTGTGTTCCCCCTACACCCCGCACCCCTATTCTTTGCGTTCCCCCAAAACCCCACACGTCTCCACTCTGTGTTCCCCCTAGATCCTGCACCCCTATTCTTTGCGTCCCCCCAAAACCCCACACATCTCCACTCTGTGTCCCCCCTAGATCCTGCACCCCTATTCTTTGCGTCCCCCCAAAACCCCACACATCTCCACTCTGTGTCCCCCCTAGATCCTGCACCCCTATTCTTTGCGTTCCCCCAAAACCCCACACGTCTCCACTCTGTGTTCCCCCTAGATCCCGTGCCTCTCCTCTTGGGGCTCCCCCTTGTATGGGAACTGTTGAATCATGACCTGAACTACTGATTGATCACCTGAGATGAGCACTCAGTCAGCTGGAAAGGCACAAGTGTGTGTGATTGGAAGGGCTGGAATTTGACTCCACCTCTCACAACACCCCATTTACGGGCTGACCACCAGCAGGGAAGGTTCTCTTGTTGGAGTTCCCTTCCTAGTGGAGTTATCAGCGAGCCTCGACCATCTTCAAAGGTGAGACACTCTTTCCTTATTAACAATCTGGATATCGTCTACTTAAGCCTATCTAAAACACAACATTTTTGGCACTATTTCTTGGGGGTTATTTGGCATACACCCCATGAACACGCGCCGCTCCACTTTGCGTATGCACCCGAGCCTGCGCGGTTGCTCATTGCTTCCCCCCCCGAGCCCACGCAATTGCTCTTTGCGTTCCCCCACGAACCCGCACCCTTGCTCTTTGCGTTCCCCCACGAACCCGCACCGTTCCTCTTTGCGTTCCCCCACGAACCCGCACCGTTCCTCTTTGCGTTCCCCCACGAACCCGCACCCTTCCTCTTTGCGTTCCCCCACGAACCCGCACCCTTGTTCTTTGC
The DNA here is from genome assembly GCA_036925125.1 of Oreortyx pictus. Taxonomy (NCBI): domain Eukaryota; kingdom Metazoa; phylum Chordata; class Aves; order Galliformes; family Odontophoridae; genus Oreortyx; species Oreortyx pictus. The sequence goes on along the minus strand of JAUPFR010000382.1, from coordinate 21,500 downwards.
GTTCCCCCACGAACCCGCACCCATGCTCTTTGCGTTCCCCCACGAACCCGCACGGTTCCTCTTTGCGATCCCCCACGAACCCGCACGGTTCCTCTTTGCGTTCCCCCACGAACCCGCACGGTTCCTCTTTGCGTTCCCCCACGAACCCGCACGGTTCCTCTTTGCGTTCCCCCACGAACCCGCACCCTTGCTCTTTGCGTTCCCCCACGAACCCGCACCCTTGCTCTTTGCGTTCCCCCACGAACCCGCACCCTTGCTCTTTGCGTTCCCCCACGAACCCGCACGGTTCCTCTTTGCGTTCCCCCACGAACCCGCACGGTTCCTCTTTGCGTTCCCCCACGAACCCGCACGGTTCCTCTTTGCGTTCCCCCACGAACCCGCACCCTTGCTCTTTGCGTTCCCCCACGAACCCGCACACTTGTTCTTTGCGTTCCCCCACGAACCCGCACACTTGTTCTTTGCGTTCCCCCACGAACCCGCACCCTTGCTCTTTGCGTCCCCCCACGAGCCCGCACCCCTTTTCTTTGTGTCCCCCCAAAACCCCACACGTCTCCACTCTGTGTCCCCCCTAGATCCTGCACCCCTATTCTTTGCGTTCCCCTAAAACCCCACACGTCTCCACTCTGTGTTCCCCCTAGACCCCGCACCCCTATTCTTTGCGTTTACCCAAAACCACACACGTCTTTACTCTGTCCCCCCTAGATCCTGCACCCCTTTTCTTTGGGTTCCCCCAAAACCCCACACGTCTCCACTCTGTGTTCCCCCTAATACCCGCACCTTTTTTCTTTGCGTTCCCCCAAAACCCCACACGTCTCCACTCTGTGTACCCCCTAGATCCTGCACCCATATTTTTTGTGTTCCCCCAAAACCCCACACGTCTCCACTCTGTGTTCCCCCTACACCCCGCACCCCTATTCTTTGCGTTCCCCCAAAACCCCACACGTCTCCACTCTGTGTTCCCCCTAGATCCTGCACCCCTATTCTTTGCGTCCCCCCAAAACCCCACACATCTCCACTCTGTGTTCCCCCTAGATCCTGCACCCCTATTCTTTGCGTTCCCCCAAAACCCCACACGTCTCCACTCTGTGTACCCCCTAGATCCCGTGCCTCTCCTCTTGGGGTTTCTCCCTTGTATGGGAACTGTTGAATCATGTCCTGAACTACTGATTGATCACCTGAGACGAACCCTCAGTCAGCTGGAAAGGCACAAGTGTGTGTGATTGGAAGGGCTGGAATTTGACTCCACCTCTCACAACACCCCATTTACGGGCTGACCACCAGCAGGGAAGGTTCTCTTGTTGGAGTTCCCTTCCTAGTGGAGTTATCAGCGAGCCTCGACCATCTTCAAAGGTGAGACACTCTTTCCTTATTAACAATCTGGATATCGTCTACTTAAGCCTATCTAAAACACAACATTTTTGGCACTATTTCTTGGGGGTTATTTGGCATACACCCCATGAACACGCGCCGCTCCACTTTGCGTATGCACCCGAGCCTGCACGGTTGCTCTTTGCTACCCCCCCCGAGCCCACGCAATTGCTCTTTGCGTTCCCCCACGAACCCGCACCCTTGCTCTTTGCGTTCCCCCACGAACCCGCACCCTTGCTCTTTGCGTTCCCCCACGAACCCGCACCCTTGCTCTTTGCGTTCCCCCACGAACCCGCACCGTTCCTCTTTGCGTTCCCCCACGAACCCGCACCCTTGCTCTTTGCGTTCCCCCACGAACCCGCACCCTTCCTCTTTGCGTTCCCCCACGAACCCGCACCCTTCCTCTTTGCGTTCCCCCACGAACCCGCACCCTTGTTCTTTGCGTTCCCCCACGAACCCGCACCCATGCTCTTTGCGTTCCCCCACGAACCCGCACGGTTCCTCTTTGCGATCCCCCACGAACCCGCACGGTTCCTCTTTGCGTTCCCCCACGAACCCGCACGGTTCCTCTTTGCGTTCCCCCACGAACCCGCACGGTTCCTCTTTGCGTTCCCCCACGAACCCGCACCCTTGCTCTTTGCGTTCCCCCACGAACCCGCACCCTTGCTCTTTGCGTTCCCCCACGAACCCGCACCCTTGCTCTTTGCGTTCCCCCACGAACCCGCACCCTTGCTCTTTGCGTTCCCCCACGAACCCGCACCCTTGCTCTTTGCGTTCCCCCACGAACCCGCACGGTTCCTCTTTGCGTTCCCCCACGAACCCGCACCCTTGCTCTTTGCGTTCCCCCACGAACCCGCACACTTGTTCTTTGCGTTCCCCCACGAACCCGCACACTTGTTCTTTGCGTTCCCCCACGAACCCGCACCCTTGCTCTTTGCGTCCCCCCACGAGCCCGCACCCCTTTTCTTTGTGTCCCCCCAAAACCCCACACGTCTCCACTCTGTGTCCCCCCTAGATCCTGCACCCCTATTCTTTGCGTTCCCCTAAAACCCCACACGTCTCCACTCTGTGTTCCCCCTAGATCCCGCACTTCTATTCTTTGCGTTCCCCCAAAACCCCACACGTCTCCACTCTGTGTTCCCCCTAGATCCTGCACCCCTATTCTTTGCGTTCCCCCAAAACCCCACACGTCTCCACTCTGTGTTCCCCCTAGACCCCGCACCCCTATTCTTTGCGTTTACCCAAAACCACACACGTCTTTACTCTGTCCCCCCTAGATCCTGCACCCCTTTTCTTTGGGTTCCCCCAAAACCCCACACGTCTCCACTCTGTGTTCCCCCTAATACCCGCACCTTTTTTCTTTGCGTTCCCCCAAAACCCCACACGTCTCCACTCTGTGTACCCCCTAGATCCTGCACCCATATTTTTTGTGTTCCCCCAAAACCCCACACGTCTCCACTCTGTGTTCCCCCTACACCCCGCACCCCTATTCTTTGCGTTCCCCCAAAACCCCACACGTCTCCACTCTGTGTTCCCCCTAGATCCTGCACCCCTATTCTTTGCGTCCCCCCAAAACCCCACACATCTCCACTCTGTGTTCCCCCTAGATCCTGCACCCCTATTCTTTGCGTTCCCCCAAAACCCCACACATCTCCACTCTGTGTACCCCCTAGATCCCGTGCCTTTCCTCTTGGGGTTTCTCCCTTGTATGGGAACTGTTGAATCATGTCCTGAACTACTGATTGATCACCTGAGACGAACCCTCAGTCAGCTGGAAAGGCACAAGTGTGTGTGATTGGAAGGGCTGGAATTTGACTCCACCTCTCACAACACCCCATTTACGGGCTGACCACCAGCAGGGAAGGTTCTCTTGTTGGAGTTCCCTTCCTAGTGGAGTTATCAGCGAGCCTCGACCATCTTCAAAGGTGAGACACTCTTTCCTTATTAACAATCTGGATATCGTCTACTTAAGCCTATCTAAAACACAACATTTTTGGCACTATTTCTTGGGGGTTATTTGGCATACACCCCATGAACACGCGCCGCTCCACTTTGCGTATGCACCCGAGCCTGCACGGTTGCTCTTTGCTACCCCCCCCGAGCCCACGCAATTGCTCTTTGCGTTCCCCCACGAACCCGCACCCTTGCTCTTTGCGTTCCCCCACGAACCCGCACCCTTGCTCTTTGCGTTCCCCCACGAACCCGCACCCTTGCTCTTTGCGTTCCCCCACGAACCCGCACCGTTCCTCTTTGCGTTCCCCCACGAACCCGCACCCTTGCTCTTTGCGATCCCCCACGAACCCGCACGGTTCCTCTTTGCGATCCCCCACGAACCCGCACGGTTCCTCTTTGCGTTCCCCCACGAACCCGCACGGTTCCTCTTTGCGTTCCCCCACGAACCCGCACGGTTCCTCTTTGCGTTCCCCCACGAACCCGCACCCTTGCTCTTTGCGTTCCCCCACGAACCCGCACCCTTGCTCTTTGCGTTCCCCCACGAACCCGCACGGTTCCTCTTTGCGTTCCCCCACGAACCCGCACGGTTCCTCTTTGCGTTCCCCCACGAACCCGCACCGTTCCTCTTTGCGTTCCCCCACGAACCCGCACGGTTCCTCTTTGCGTTCCCCCACGAACCCGCACCCTTCCTCTTTGCGTTCCCCCACGAACCCGCACCCTTGCTCTTTGCGTTCCCCCACGAACCCGCACCCTTGCTCTTTGCGTTCCCCCACGAACCCGCACGGTTCCTCTTTGCGTTCCCCCACGAACCCGCACCCTTGCTCTTTGCGTTCCCCCACGAACCCGCACCCTTGCTCTTTGCGTTCCCCCACGATCCCGCACCCTTGTTCTTTGCGTTCCCCCACGAACCCGCACCCATGCTCTTTGCGTTCCCCCACGAACCCGCACCCTTCCTCTTTACGTTCCCCCACGAACCCGCACCGTTCCTCTTTGCGTTCCCCCACGAACCCGCACCGTTCCTCTTTGCGTTCCCCCACGAACCCGCACCCTTGCTCTTTGCATTCCCCCACGAACCCGCACCCTTGCTCTTTGCGTTCCCCCACGAACCCGCACCGTTCCTCTTTGCGTTCCCCCACGAACCCGCACCCTTCCTCTTTGCGTTCCCCCACGAACCCGCACCCTTGTTCTTTGCGTTCCCCCACGAACCCGCACCCATGCTCTTTGCGTTCCCCCACGAACCCGCACGGTTCCTCTTTGCGATCCCCCACGAACCCGCACGGTTCCTCTTTGCGTTCCCCCACGAACCCGCACGGTTCCTCTTTGCGTTCCCCCACGAACCCGCACGGTTCCTCTTTGCGTTCCCCCACGAACCCGCACCCTTGCTCTTTGCGTTCCCCCACGAACCCGCACCCTTGCTCTTTGCGTTCCCCCACGAACCCGCACCCTTGCTCTTTGCGTTCCCCCACGAACCCGCACCCTTGCTCTTTGCGTTCCCCCACGAACCCGCACGGTTCCTCTTTGCGTTCCCCCACGAACCCGCACGGTTCCTCTTTGCGTTCCCCCACGAACCCGCACGGTTCCTCTTTGCGTTCCCCCACGAACCCGCACCCTTGCTCTTTGCGTTCCCCCACGAACCCGCACCCTTGCTCTTTGCGTTCCCCCACGAACCCGCACACTTGTTCTTTGCGTTCCCCCACGAACCCGCACACTTGTTCTTTGCGTTCCCCCACGAACCCGCACCCTTGCTCTTTGCGTCCCCCCACGAGCCCGCACCCCTTTTCTTTGTGTCCCCCCAAAACCCCACACGTCTCCACTCTGTGTCCCCCCTAGATCCTGCACCCCTATTCTTTGCGTTCCCCTAAAACCCCACACGTCTCCACTCTGTGTTCCCCCTAGACCCCGCACCCCTATTCTTTGCGTTTACCCAAAACCACACACGTCTTTACTCTGTCCCCCCTAGATCCTGCACCCCTTTTCTTTGGGTTCCCCCAAAACCCCACACGTCTCCACTCTGTGTTCCCCCTAATACCCGCACCTTTTTTCTTTGCGTTCCCCCAAAACCCCACACGTCTCCACTCTGTGTACCCCCTAGATCCTGCACCCATATTTTTTGTGTTCCCCCAAAACCCCACACGTCTCCACTCTGTGTTCCCCCTACACCCCGCACCCCTATTCTTTGCGTTCCCCCAAAACCCCACACGTCTCCACTCTGTGTTCCCCCTAGATCCTGCACCCCTATTCTTTGCGTCCCCCCAAAACCCCACACATCTCCACTCTGTGTTCCCCCTAGATCCTGCACCCCTATTCTTTGCGTTCCCCCAAAACCCCACACATCTCCACTCTGTGTACCCCCTAGATCCCGTGCCTTTCCTCTTGGGGTTTCTCCCTTGTATGGGAACTGTTGAATCATGTCCTGAACTACTGATTGATCACCTGAGACGAACCCTCAGTCAGCTGGAAAGGCACAAGTGTGTGTGATTGGAAGGGCTGGAATTTGACTCCACCTCTCACAACACCCCATTTACGGGCTGACCACCAGCAGGGAAGGTTCTCTTGTTGGAGTTCCCTTCCTAGTGGAGTTATCAGCGAGCCTCGACCATCTTCAAAGGTGAGACACTCTTTCCTTATTAACAATCTGGATATCGTCTACTTAAGCCTATCTAAAACACAACATTTTTGGCACTATTTCTTGGGGGTTATTTGGCATACACCCCATGAACACGCGCCGCTCCACTTTGCGTATGCACCCGAGCCTGCACGGTTGCTCTTTGCTACCCCCCCCGAGCCCACGCAATTGCTCTTTGCGTTCCCCCACGAACCCGCACCCTTGCTCTTTGCGTTCCCCCACGAACCCGCACCCTTGCTCTTTGCGTTCCCCCACGAACCCGCACCCTTGCTCTTTGCGTTCCCCCACGAACCCGCACCGTTCCTCTTTGCGTTCCCCCACGAACCCGCACCCTTGCTCTTTGCGTTCCCCCACGAACCCGCACCCTTCCTCTTTGCGTTCCCCCACGAACCCGCACCCTTCCTCTTTGCGTTCCCCCACGAACCCGCACCCTTGTTCTTTGCGTTCCCCCACGAACCCGCACCCATGCTCTTTGCGTTCCCCCACGAACCCGCACGGTTCCTCTTTGCGATCCCCCACGAACCCGCACGGTTCCTCTTTGCGTTCCCCCACGAACCCGCACGGTTCCTCTTTGCGTTCCCCCACGAACCCGCACGGTTCCTCTTTGCGTTCCCCCACGAACCCGCACCCTTGCTCTTTGCGTTCCCCCACGAACCCGCACCCTTGCTCTTTGCGTTCCCCCACGAACCCGCACCCTTGCTCTTTGCGTTCCCCCACGAACCCGCACCCTTGCTCTTTGCGTTCCCCCACGAACCCGCACCCTTGCTCTTTGCGTTCCCCCACGAACCCGCACGGTTCCTCTTTGCGTTCCCCCACGAACCCGCACCCTTGCTCTTTGCGTTCCCCCACGAACCCGCACACTTGTTCTTTGCGTTCCCCCACGAACCCGCACACTTGTTCTTTGCGTTCCCCCACGAACCCGCACCCTTGCTCTTTGCGTCCCCCCACGAGCCCGCACCCCTTTTCTTTGTGTCCCCCCAAAACCCCACACGTCTCCACTCTGTGTCCCCCCTAGATCCTGCACCCCTATTCTTTGCGTTCCCCTAAAACCCCACACGTCTCCACTCTGTGTTCCCCCTAGATCCCGCACTTCTATTCTTTGCGTTCCCCCAAAACCCCACACGTCTCCACTCTGTGTTCCCCCTAGATCCTGCACCCCTATTCTTTGCGTTCCCCCAAAACCCCACACGTCTCCACTCTGTGTTCCCCCTAGACCCCGCACCCCTATTCTTTGCGTTTACCCAAAACCACACACGTCTTTACTCTGTCCCCCCTAGATCCTGCACCCCTTTTCTTTGGGTTCCCCCAAAACCCCACACGTCTCCACTCTGTGTTCCCCCTAATACCCGCACCTTTTTTCTTTGCGTTCCCCCAAAACCCCACACGTCTCCACTCTGTGTACCCCCTAGATCCTGCACCCATATTTTTTGTGTTCCCCCAAAACCCCACACGTCTCCACTCTGTGTTCCCCCTACACCCCGCACCCCTATTCTTTGCGTTCCCCCAAAACCCCACACGTCTCCACTCTGTGTTCCCCCTAGATCCTGCACCCCTATTCTTTGCGTCCCCCAAAACCCCACACATCTCCACTCTGTGTTCCCCCTAGATCCTGCACCCCTATTCTTTGCGTTCCCCCAAAACCCCACACATCTCCACTCTGTGTACCCCCTAGATCCCGTGCCTTTCCTCTTGGGGTTTCTCCCTTGTATGGGAACTGTTGAATCATGTCCTGAACTACTGATTGATCACCTGAGACGAACCCTCAGTCAGCTGGAAAGGCACAAGTGTGTGTGATTGGAAGGGCTGGAATTTGACTCCACCTCTCACAACACCCCATTTACGGGCTGACCACCAGCAGGGAAGGTTCTCTTGTTGGAGTTCCCTTCCTAGTGGAGTTATCAGCGAGCCTCGACCATCTTCAAAGGTGAGACACTCTTTCCTTATTAACAATCTGGATATCGTCTACTTAAGCCTATCTAAAACACAACATTTTTGGCACTATTTCTTGGGGTTATTTGGCATACACCCCATGAACACGCGCCGCTCCACTTTGCGTATGCACCCGAGCCTGCACGGTTGCTCTTTGCTACCCCCCCCGAGCCCACGCAATTGCTCTTTGCGTTCCCCCACGAACCCGCACCCTTGCTCTTTGCGTTCCCCCACGAACCCGCACCCTTGCTCTTTGCGTTCCCCCACGAACCCGCACCCTTGCTCTTTGCGTTCCCCCCACGAACCCGCACCGTTCTCTTTGCGTTCCCCCACGAACCCGCACCCTTGCTCTTTGCGATCCCCCACGAACCCGCACGGTTCCTCTTTGCGATCCCCCACGAACCCGCACGGTTCCTCTTTGCGTTCCCCCACGAACCCGCACGGTTCCTCTTTGCGTTCCCCCACGAACCCGCACGGTTCCTCTTTGCGTTCCCCCACGAACCCGCACCCTTGCTCTTTGCGTTCCCCCACGAACCCGCACCCTTGCTCTTTGCGTTCCCCCACGAACCCGCACGGTTCCTCTTTGCGTTCCCCCACGAACCCGCACGGTTCCTCTTTGCGTTCCCCCACGAACCCGCACCGTTCCTCTTTGCGTTCCCCCACGAACCCGCACGGTTCCTCTTTGCGTTCCCCCACGAACCCGCACCCTTCCTCTTTGCGTTCCCCCACGAACCCGCACCCTTGCTCTTTGCGTTCCCCCACGAACCCGCACCTTGCTCTTTGCGTTCCCCCACGAACCCGCACGGTTCCTCTTTGCGTTCCCCCACGAACCCGCACCCTTGCTCTTTGCGTTCCCCCACGAACCCGCACCCTTGCTCTTTGCGTTCCCCCACGATCCCGCACCCTTGTTCTTTGCGTTCCCCCACGAACCCGCACCCATGCTCTTTGCGTTCCCCACGAACCCGCACCCTTCCTCTTTACGTTCCCCCACGAACCCGCACGTTCCTCTTTGCGTTCCCCCACGAACCCGCACCGTTCCTCTTTGCGTTCCCCCACGAACCCGCACCCTTGCTCTTTGCATTCCCCCACGAACCCGCACCCTTGCTCTTTGCGTTCCCCCACGAACCCGCACGGTTGCTCTTTGCGTTCCCCCACGAACCCGCACCCTTGCTCTTTGCGTTCCCCCACGAACCCGCACCGTTCCTCTTTGCGTTCCCCCCACGAACCCGCACCGTTCCTCTTTGCGTTCCCCCACGAACCCGCACGGTTTCCTCTTGCGTTCCCCCACGAACCCGCACCCTTGCTCTTTGCGTTCCCCCACGAACCCGCACACTTGTTCTTTGCGTTCCCCCACGAACCCCGCACCCTTGCTCTTTGCGTCCCCCCACGAGCCCGCACCCTTGCTCTTTGCGTCCCCCCAAAACCCCACACGTCTCCACTCTGTGTCCCCCCTAGATCCTGCACCCCTATTCTTTGCGTTCCCCTAAAACCCCACACGTCTCCACTCTGTGTTCCCCCTAGATCCCGCACTTCTATTCTTTGCGTTCCCCCAAAACCCCACACGTCTCCACTCTGTGTTCCCCTAGATCCTGCACCCCTATTCTTTGCGTTCCCCCAAAACCCCACACGTCTCCACTCTGTGTTCCCCTAGACCCCGCACCCCTATTCTTTGCGTTTAACCCAAAACCACACACGTCTTTACTCTGTCCCCCCTAGATCCTGCACCCCTTTTCTTTGGGTTCCCCCAAATCCCCACACGTCTCCACTCTGTGTTCCCCCTAATACCCGCACCTTTTTTCTTTGCGTTCCCCCAAAACCCCACACGTCTCCACTCTGTGTCCCCCCTAGATCCTGCACCCCTATTTTTTGTGTTCCCCCAAAACCCCATACGTCTCCACTCTCTGTTCCCCCTACACCCCGCACCCCTATTCTTTGTGTTCCCCCAAAACCCCACACGTCTCCACTCTGTGTTCCCCCTAGATCCTGCACCCCTATTCTTTGCGTCCCCCCAAAACCCCACACATCTCCACTCGGTGTCCCCCCTAGATCCTGCACCCCTATTCTTTGCGTTCCCCCAAAACCCCACACGTCTCCACTCTGTGTACCCCCTAGATCCCGTGCCTTTCCTCTTGGGGTTTCTCCCTTGTATGGGAACTGTTGAATCATGTCCTGAACTACTGATTGATCACCTGAGAGGAGCACTCAGTCAGCTGGAAAGGCACAAGTGTGTGTGATTGGAAGGGCTGGAATTTGACTCCACCTCTCACAACACCCCATTTACGGGCTGACCACCAGCAGGGAAGGTTCTCTTGTTGGAGTTCCCTTCCTAGTGGAGTTATCAGCGAGCCTCGACCATCTTCAAAGGTGAGACACTCTTTCCTTATTAACAATCTGGATATCGTCTACTTAAGCCTATCTAAAACACAACATTTTTGGCACTATTTCTTGGGGGTTATTTGGCATACACCCCATGAACACGCGCCGCTCCACTTTGCGTATGCACCCGAGCCTGCACGGTTGCTCTTTGCTACCCCCCCCGAGCCCACGCAATTGCTCTTTGCGTTCCCCCACGAACCCGCACCCTTGCTCTTTGCGTTCCCCCACAAACCCGCACCCTTGCTCTTTGCGTTCCCCCACGAACCCGCACCGTTCCTCTTTGCGTTCCCCCACGAACCCGCACCCTTGCTATTTGCGTTCCCCCACGAACCCGCACGGTTGCTCTTTGCGTTCCCCCACGAACCCGCACGGTTCCTCTTTGCGTTCCCCCACGAACCCGCACGGTTCCTCTTTGCGTTCCCCCACGAACCCGCACCCTTGCTCTTTGCGTTCCCCCACGAACCCGCACGGTTCCTCTTTGCGTTCCCCCACGAACCCGCACCCTTCCTCTTTGCGTTCCCCCACGAACCCGCACCCTTGCTCTTTGCGTTCCCCCACGAACCCGTACCCTTGCTCTTTGCGTTCCCCCACGAACCCGCACCCTTGCTCTTTGCGTTCCCCCACGAACCCGCACGGTTCCTCTTTGCGTTCCCCCACGAACCCGCACCCTTGCTCTTTGCGTTCCCCCACGAACCCGCACCCTTGCTCTTTGCGTTCCCCCACGATCCCGCACCCTTGTTCTTTGCGTTCCCCCACGAACCCGCACCCATGCTCTTTGCGTTCCCCCACGAACCCGCACCCTTCCTCTTTACGTTCCCCCACGAACCCGCACCGTTCCTCTTTGCGTTCCCCCACGAACCCGCACCGTTCCTCTTTGCGTTCCCCCACGAACCCGCACCCTTGCTCTTTGCATTCCCCCACGAACCCGCACCCTTGCTCTTTGCGTTCCCCCACGAACCCGCACGGTTGCTCTTTGCGTTCCCCCACGAACCCGCACCCTTGCTCTTTGCGTTCCCCCACGAACCCGCACCGTTCCTCTTTGCGTTCCCCCACGAACCCGCACCGTTCCTCTTTGCGTTCCCCCACGAACCCGCACGGTTCCTCTTTGCGTTCCCCCACGAACCCGCACCCTTGCTCTTTGCGTTCCCCCACGAACCCGCACACTTGTTCTTTGCGTTCCCCCACGAACCCGCACCCTTGCTCTTTGCGTCCCCCCACGAGCCCGCACCCTTGCTCTTTGCGTCCCCCCAAAACCCCACACGTCTCCACTCTGTGTCCCCCCTAGATCCTGCACCCCTATTCTTTGCGTTCCCCTAAAACCCCACACGTCTCCACTCTGTGTTCCCCCTAGATCCCGCACTTCTATTCTTTGCGTTCCCCCAAAACCCCACACGTCTCCACTCTGTGTTCCCCCTAGATCCTGCACCCCTATTCTTTGCGTTCCCCCAAAACCCCACACGTCTCCACTCTGTGTACCCCCTAGATCCCGTGCCTTTCCTCTTGGGGTTTCTCCCTTGTATGGGAACTGTTGAATCATGTCCTGAACTACTGATTGATCACCTGAGAGGAGCACTCAGTCAGCTGGAAAGGCACAAGTGTGTGTGATTGGAAGGGCTGGAATTTGACTCCACCTCTCACAACACCCCATTTACGGGCTGACCACCAGCAGGGAAGGTTCTCTTGTTGGAGTTCCCTTCCTAATGGAGTTATCAGCGAGCCTCGACCATCTTCAAAGGTGAGACACTCTTTCCTTATTAACAATCTGGATATCGTCTACTTAAGCCTATCTAAAACACAACATTTTTGGCACTATTTCTTGGGGGTTATTTGGCATACACCCCATGAACACGCGCCGCTCCACTTTGCGTATGCACCCGAGCCTGCACGGTTGCTCTTTGCTACCCCCCCCGAGCCCACGCAATTGCTCTTTGCGTTCCCCCACGAACCCGCACCCTTGCTCTTTGCGTTCCCCCACGAACCCGCACCCTTGCTCTTTGCGTTCCCCCACGAACCCGCACCCTTCCTCTTTGCGTTCCCCCACGAACCCGCACCCTTGCTCTTTGCGTTCCCCCACGAACCCGCACCCTTGCTCTTTGCGTTCCCCCACGAACCCGCACCCTTGCTCTTTGCGTTCCCCCACGAACCCGCACCCTTGCTCTTTGCGTTCCCCCACGAACCCGCACGGTTCCTCTTTGCGTTCCCCCACGAACCCGCACCCTTGCTCTTTGCGTTCCCCCACGAACCCGCACCCTTGCTCTTTGCGTTCCCCCACAAACCCGCACGGTTCCTCTTTGCGTTCCCCCACGAACCCGCACCGTTCCTCTTTGCGTTCCCCCACGAACCCGCACCCTTGCTCTTTGCGTTCCCCCACGAACCCGCACCGTTCCTCTTTGCGTTCCCCCACGAACCCGCACCGTTCCTCTTTGCGTTCCCCCACGAACCCGCACCCTTGCTCTTTGCGTTCCCCCACGAACCCGCACCCTTGCTCTTTGCGTTCCGCCACGAACCCGCACCCTTGCTCTTTGCGTTCCCCCACGAACCCGCACCCTTGCTCTTTGCGTTCCCCCACGAACCCGCACCGTTCCTCTTTGCGTTCCCCCACGAACCCGCACCGTTCCTCTTTGCGTTCCCCCACGAACCCGCACCGTTCCTCTTTGCGTTCCCCCACGAACCCGCACCGTTCCTCTTTGCGTTCCCCCACGAACCCGCACCCTTGCTCTTTGCGTTCCCCCACGAACCCGCACCCTTGCTCTTTGCGTTCCCCCACGAACCAGCACCCTTGCTCTTTGCGTTCCCCCACGAACCCGCACCCTTGCTCTTTGCGTTCCCCCACGAACCCGCACCCTTGCTCTTTGCGTTCCCCCACGAACCCGCACCCTTGCTCTTTGCGTTCCCCCACGAACCCGCACCCTTGCTCTTTGCGTTCCCCCACGAACCCGCACCCTTGCCCTTTGCGTTCCCCCACGAACCCGCACCGTTCCTCTTTGCGTTCCCCCACGAACCCGCACCCTTGCTCTTTGCGTTCCCCCACGAACCCGCACCGTTCCTCTTTGCGTTCCCCCACGAACCCGCACCGTTCCTCTTTGCGTTCCCCCACGAACCCGCACCCTTGCTCTTTGCGTTCCCCCACGAACCCGCACCCTTGCTCTTTGCGTTCCCCCACGAACCCGCACCCTTGCTCTTTGCGTTCCCCCACGAACCCGCACCCTTGCTCTTTGCGTTCCCCCACGAACCCGCACCGTTCCTCTTTGCGTTCCCCCACGAACCCGCACCGTTCCTCTTTGCGTTCCCCCACGAACCCGCACCGTTCCTCTTTGCGTTCCCCCACGAACCCGCACCCTTGCTCTTTGCGTTCCCCCACGAACCCGCACCCTTGCTCTTTGCGTTCCCCCACGAACCCGCACCCTTGCTCTTTGCGTTCCCCCACGAACCCGCACCCTTGCTCTTTGCGTTCCCCCACGTACCCGCACCCTTGCTCTTTGCGTTCCCCCACGTACCCGCACCCTTGCTCTTTGCGTTCCCCCACGAACCCGCACGGTTCCTCTTTGCGTTCCCCCACGAAACCGCACGGTTCCTCTTTGCGTTCCCCCACGAACCCGCACCCTTGCTCTTTGCGTTCCCCCACGAACCCGCACCCTTGCTCTTTGCGTTCCCCCACGAACCCGCACCCTTGCTCTTTGCGTTCCCCCACGAACCCGCACCCTTGCTCTTTGCGTTCCCCCACGAACCCGCACCCTTGCTCTTTGCGTTCCCCCACGAACCCGCACCCTTGCTCTTTGCGTTCCCCCACGAACCCGCACCCTTGCTCTTTGCGTTCCCCCACGAACCCGCACCCTTGCTCTTTGCGTTCCCCCACGAACCCGCACCCTTGCTCTTTGCGTTCCCCCACGAACCCGCACCCTTGCTCTTTGCGTTCCCCCACGAACCCGCACCCTTGCTCTTTGCGTTCCCCCACGAACCCGCACCCTTGCTCTTTGCGTTCCCCCACGAACCCGCACCCTTGCTCTTTGCGTTCCCCCACGAACCCGCACCCTTGCTCTTTGCGTTCCCCCACGAACCCGCACCGTTCCTCTTTGCGTTCCCCCACGAACCCGCACCGTTCCTCTTTGCGTTCCCCCACGAACCCGCACCCTTGCTCTTTGTGTTCCCCCACGAACCCGCACCGTTCCTCTTTGTGTTCCCCCACGAACCCGCACGGTTCCTCTTTGTGTTCCCCCACGAACCCGCACCCTTGCTCTTTGCGTTACCCCACAAGAACCCGCACCCTTGCTCTTTGCGTTCCCCCACGAACCCGCACCCTTGCTCTTTGCGTTCCCCCACGAACCCGCACGGTTCCTCTTTGCGTTCCCCCACGAACCCGCACGGTTCCTCTTTGCGTTCCCCCACGAACCCACACCCTTGCTCTTTGCGTTCCCCCACGAACCCGCACCCTTGCTCTTTGCGTTCCCCCACGAACCCGCACGGTTCCTCTTTGCGTTCCCCCACGAACCCGCACCCTTGCTCTTTGCGTTCCCCCACGAACCCGCACGGTTCCTCTTTGCGTTCCCCCACAAGAACCCGCACCCTTGCTCTTTGCGTTCCCCCACGAACCCGCACCCTTGCTCTTTGCGTTCCCCCACGAACCCGCACGGTTCCTCTTTGCGTTCCCCCACGAACCCGCACCCTTGCTCTTTGCGTTCCCCCACGAACCCGCACGGTTCCTCTTTGCGTTCCCCCACGAACCCGCACCCTTGCTCTTTGCGTTCCCCCACGAACCCGCACGGTTCCTCTTTGCGTTCCCCCACGAACCCGCACCCTTGCTCTTTGCGTTCCCCCACAAGAACCCGCACCCTTGCTCTTTGCGTTCCCCCACGAACCCGCACCCTTGCTCTTTGCGTTCCCCCACGAACCCGCACGGTTCCTCTTTGCGTTCCCCCACGAACCCGCACCCTTGCTCTTTGCGTTCCCCCACGAACCCGCACGTTTCCTCTTTGCGTTCCCCCACGAACCCACACCCTTGCTCTTTGCGTTCCCCCACGAACCCGCACCCTTGCTCTTTGCGTTCCCCCACGAACCCGCACCCTTGCTCTTTGCGTTCCCCCACGAACCCGCACGGTTCCTCTTTGCGTTCCCCCACGAACCCGCACGGTTCCTCTTTGCGTTCCCCCACGAACCCGCACCCTTGCTCTTTGCGTTCCCCCACGAACCCGCACCCTTGCTCTTTGCGTTCCCCCACGAACCCGCACCCTTGCTCTTTGCGTTCCCCCACGAACCCGCACCCTTGCTCTTTGCGTTCCCCCACGAACCCGCACCCTTGCTCTTTGCGTTCCCCCACGAACCCGCACCCTTGCTCTATGCGTTCCCCCACGAACCCGCACCCTTGCTCTTTGCGTTCCCCCACGAACCCGCACGGTTCCTCTTTGCGTTCCCCCACGAACCCGCACGGTTCCTCTTTGCATTCCCCCACGTACCAGCACCCTTGCTCTTTGCGTTCCCCCACGAACCCGCACCCTTGCTCTTTGCGTTCCCCCACGAACCCGCACCCTTGCTCTTTGCGTTCCCCCACGAACCCGCACCCTTGCTCTTTGCGTTCCCCCACGAACCCGCACGGTTCCTCTTTGCGTTCCCCCACGAACCCGCACGGTTCCTCTTTGCATTCCCCCACGTACCAGCACCCTTGCTCTTTGCGTTCCCCCACGAACCCGCACCCTTGCTCTTTGCGTTCCCCCACGAACCCGCACCCTTGCTCTTTGCGTTCCCCCACGAACCCGCACCCTTGCTCTTTGCGTTCCCCCACGAACCCGCACCCTTGCTCTTTGCATTCCCCCACGAACCCGCACCCTTGCTCTTTGCGTTCCCCCACGAACCCGCACCCTTGCTCTTTGCGTTCCCCCACGAACCCGCACGGTTCCTCTTTGCGCTCCCCCACGAACCCGCACGGTTCCTCTTTGCGTTCCCCCACGAACCCGCACCCTTGCTCTTTGCGTTCCCCCACGAACCCGCACCCTTGCTCTTTGCGTTCCCCCACGAACCCGCACCCTTGCTCTTTGCGTTCCCCCACGAACCCGCACCCTTGCTCTTTGCGTTCCCCCACGAACCCGCACCCTTGCTCTTTGCGTTCCCCCACGAACCCGCACCCTTGCTCTTTGCGTTCCCCCACGAACCCCCACCCTTGCTCTTTGCGTTCCCCCACGAACCCGCACGGTTCCTCTTTGCGTTCCCCCACGAACCCGCACCCTTGCTCTTTGCGTTCCCCCACGAACCCGCACCCTTGCTCTTTGCGTTCCCCCACGAACCCGCACCCTTGCTCTTTGCGTTCCCCCACGAACCCGCACCCTTGCTCTTTGCGTTCCCCCACGAACCCGCACGGTTCCTTTTTGCGTTCCCCCACGAACCCGCACCCTTGCTCTTTGCGTTCCCCCACGAACCCGCACCCTTGCTCTTTGCGTTCCCCCACGAACCCGCACCCTTGCTCTTTGCGTTCCCCCACGAACCCGCACCCTTGCTCTTTGCGTTCCCCCACGAACCCGCACCCTTGCTCTTTGCGTTCCCCCACGAACCCGCACCCTTGCTCTTTGCGTTCCCCCACGAACCCGCACCCTTGCTCTTTGCGTTCCCCCACGAACCCGCACCCTTGCTCTTTGCGTTCCCCCACGAACCCGCACCCTTGCTCTTTGCGTTCCCCCACGAACCCGC
Source organism: Oreortyx pictus (assembly GCA_036925125.1). NCBI lineage: Eukaryota > Metazoa > Chordata > Aves > Galliformes > Odontophoridae > Oreortyx > Oreortyx pictus. The sequence continues at coordinate 4,573 of JAUPFR010000382.1, read as the reverse complement.
ACCCTTGCTCTTTGCGTTCCCCCACGAACCCGCACCCTTGCTCTTTGCGTTCCCCCACGAACCCGCACCCTTGCTCTTTGCGTTCCCCCACGAACCCGCACCCTTGCTCTTTGCGTTCCCCCACGAACCCGCACCCTTGCTCTTTGCGTTCCCCCACGAACCCGCACCCTTGCTCTTTGCGTTCCCCCACGAACCCGCACCCTTGCTCTTTGCGTTCCCCCACGAACCCGCACCCTTGCTCTTTGCGTTCCCCCACGAACCCGCACCCTTGCTCTTTGCGTTCCCCCACGAACCCGCACCCTTGCTCTTTGCGTTCCCCCACGAACCCGCACCCTTGCTCTTTGCGTTCCCCCACGAACCCGCACCCTTGCTCTTTGCGTTCCCCCACGAACCCGCACGGTTCCTCTTTGCGTTCCCCCACGAACCCGCACGGTTCCTCTTTGCGTTCCCCCACGAACCCGCACGGTTCCTCCTTGCGTTCCCCCACGAACCCGCACGGTTCCTCCTTGCGTTCCCCCACGAACCCGCACGGTACCTCTCTGCGTTCCCCCACGAACCCGCACGGTTCCTCCTTGCGTTCCCCCACGAACCCGCACGGTTCCTCTTTGCGTTCCCCCACGAACCCGCACCCTTGCTCTTTGCGTTCCCCCACGAACCCGCACCCTTGCTCTTTGCGTTCCCCCACGAACCCGCACCCTTGCTCTTTGCGTTCCCCCACGAACCCGCACCCTTGCTCTTTGCGTTCCCCCACGAACCCGCACCCTTGCTCTTTGCGTTCCCCCACGAACCCGCACCCTTGCTCTTTGCGTTCCCCCACGAACCCGCACGGTTCCTCTTTGCGTTCCCCCACGAACCCGCACCCTTGCTCTTTGCGTTCCCCTACGAACCCGCACGGTTCCTCTTTGCGTTCCCCCACGAACCCGCACGGTTCCTCTTTGCGTTCCCCCACGAACCCGCACCCTTGCTCTTTGCGTTCCCCCACGAACCCGCACCCTTGCTCTTTGCGTTCCCCCACGAACCCGCACCCTTGCTCTTTGCGTTCCCCCACGAACCCGCACGGTTCCTCTTTGCGTTCCCTAACGAACCCGCACGGTTCCTCTTTGCGTTCCCCCATGAACCCGCACGGTTCCTCTTTGCGTTCCCCCACGAACCCGCACCGTTCCTCTTTGCGTTCCCCCACGAACCCGCACCGTTCCTCTTTGCGTTCCCCCACGAACCCGCACGCTTGCTCTTTGCGTTCCCCCACGAACCCGCACGGTTCCTCTTTGCGTTCCCCCACGAACCCGCACGGTTCCTCTTTGCGTTCCCCCACGAACCCGCACCGTTCCTCTTTGCGTTCCCCCACGAATCCGCACCCTTGCTCTTTGCGTTCCCCCACGAACCCGCACCCTTGCTCTTTGCGTTCCCCCACGAACCCGCACCCTTGCTCTTTGCGTTCCCCCACGAACCCGCACACTTGCTCCTTGCGTTCCCCCACGAACCCGCACCGTTCCTCTTTACGTTCCCCCACGAACCCGCACCGTTCCTCTTTGCGTTCCCCCACGAACCCGCACGCTTGCTCTTTGCGTTCCCCCACGAACCCGCACGGTTCCTCTTCTTGTTCCCCCACGAACCCGCACGGTTCCTCTTTGCGTTCCCCCACGAACCCGCACGGTTCCTCTTTGCGTTCCCCCACGAACCCGCACGGTTCCTCTTTGCGTTCCCCCACGAATCCGCACCCTTGCTCTTTGCGATCCCCCACGAACCCGCACCCTTGCTATTTGCGTTCCCCCACGAACCCGCATACTTGCTCCTTGCGTTCCCCCACGAACCCGCACCGTTCCTCTTTGCGTTCCCCCACGAACCCGCACCGTTCCTCTTTGCGTTCCCCCACGAACCCGCACCGTTCCTCTTTGCGTTCCCACACGAACTCTCACCCTTGCTCCTTGCGTTCCCCCACGAACCCGCACCCTTGCCCTTTGCGTTCCCCCACGAACCCGCACCGTTCCTCTTTGCGTTCCCCCACGAACCCGCACCCTTGCTCTTTGCGTTCCCCCACGAACCCGCACCCTTGCTCTTTGCGTTCCCCCACGAACCCGCACCCTTGCTCTTTGCGTTCCCCCACGAACCCGCACCCTTGCTCTTTGCGTTCCCCCACGAACCCGCACCCTTGCTCTTTGCGTTCCCCCACGAACCCGCACCCTTGCTCTTTGCGTTCCCCCACGAACCCGCACCCTTGCTCTTTGCGTTCCCCCACGAACCCGCACCCTTGCTCTTTGCGTTCCCCCACGAACCCGCACCCTTGCTCTTTGCGTTCCCCCACGAACCCGCACCCTTGCTCTTTGCGTTCCCCCACGAACCCGCACCCTTGCTCTTTGCGTTCCCCCACGAACCCGCACCCTTGCTCTTTGCGTTCCCCCACGAACCCGCACCCTTGCTCCTTGCGTTCCCCCACGAACCCGCACCCTTGCTCCTTGCGTTCCCCCATGAACCCGCACCCTTGCTCCTTGCGTTCCCCCACGAACCCGCACCGTTCCTCTTTGCGTTCCCCCACGAACCCGCACCGTTCCTCTTTGCGTTCCCCCACGAACCCGCACGGTTCCTCTTTGCGTTCCCCCACGTACCAGCACCCTTGCTCTTTGCGTTCCCCCACGAACCCGCACCCTTGCTCCTTGCGTTCCCCCACGAACCCGCACCCTTGCTCTTTGCGTTCCCCCACGAACCCGCACGGTTCCTCTTTGCGTTCCCCCACGAACCCGCACCCTTGCTCTTTGCGTTCCCCCACGAACCCGCACCCTTGCTCTTTGCGATCCCCCACGAACCCGCACCCTTGCTCTTTGCGTTCCCCCACGAACCCGCACCCTTGCTCTTTGCGTTCCCCCACGAACCCGCACACTTGCTCCTTGCGTTCCCCCACGAACCCGCACCGTTCCTCTTTGCGTTCCCCCACGAACCCGCACGGTTCCTCTTTGCGTTCCCCCACGAACCCGCACGGTTCCTCTTTGCGTTCCCCCACGAACCCGCACCGTTCCTCTTTGCGTTCCCCCACGAACCCGCACCGTTCCTCTTTGCGTTCCCCCACGAACTCGCACCCTTGCTCCTTGCGTTCCCCCACGAACCCGCACCCTTGCCCTTTGCGTTCCCCCACGAACCCGCACCGTTCCTCTTTGCGTTCCCCCACGAACCCGCACCCTTGCTCTTTGCGTTCCCCCACGAACCCGCACCCTTGCTCTTTGCGTTCCCCCACGAACCCGCACCCTTGCTCTTTGCGTTCCCCCACGAACCCGCATGGTTCCTCTTTGCGTTCCCCCACGAACCCGCACCGTTCCTCTTTGCGTTCCCCCACGAACCCGCACCCTTGCTCTTTGCGTTCCCCCACGAACCCGCACGGTTCCTCTTTGCGTTCCCCCACGAACCCGCACGGTTCCTCTTTGCGTTCCCCCACGAACCCGCACGGTTCCTCTTTGCGTTCCCCCACGAACCCGCACGGTTCCTCTTTGTGTTCCCCCACGAACCCGCACCCTTGCTCTTTGCGTTCCCCCACGAACCCGCACCCTTGCTCCTTGCGTTCCCCCACGAACCCGCACCCTTGCTCTTTGCGTTCCCCCAAGAACCCGCACACTTGCTCCTTGCGTTCGCCCACGAACCCGCACCCTTGCTCTTTGCGTTCCCCCACGAACCCGCACCGTTCCTCTTTGCGTTCCACCACGATCCCGCATCATTCCTCTTTGCGTTCCCCCACGATCTCACACCCTTGCTCTTTGCGTTCCCACATGGTTCTGCACCCTTGCTCTTTGCGTTCCCCCACGAACCTGCACCCTTGCTCCTTGCGTTCCCCCACGAACCCGCACCCTTGCTCTTTGCGTTCCCCCACGAACCCGCACCGTTCCTCTTTGCGTTCCACCACGATCCCGCATCATTCCTCTTTGCGTTCCCCCACGATCCCACACCCTTGCTCTTTGCGTTCCCACATGGTCCCGCACCCTTGCTCTTTGCGTTCCCCCACGAACCCGCACCCTTGCTCTTTGCGTTCCCCCACGAACCCGCACCCTTGCTCTTTGCGTTCCCCCACGAACCCGCACCCTTGCTCTTTGCGTTCCCCCACGAACCCGCACCCTTGCTCTTTGCGTTCCCCCACGAACCCGCACCCTTGCTCTTTGCGTTCCCCCACGAACCCGCACCCTTGCTCTTTGCGTTCCCCCACGAACCCGCACCGTTCCTCTTTGCGTTCCCCCACGAACCCGCACCGTTCCTCTTTGCGTTCCCCCACGAACCCGCACCGTTCCTCTTTGCGTTCCCCCACGAACCCGCACCGTTCCTCTTTGCGTTCCCCAACGAACCCGCACCCTTGCTCTTTGCGTTCCCCCACGAACCCGCACCCTTGCTCTTTGCGTTCCCCCACGAACCCGCACCCTTGCTCTTTGCGTTCCCCCACAAACCCGCACCCTTGCTCTTTGCGTTCCCCCACAAACCCGCACCCTTGCTCTTTGCGTTCCCCCACGAACCCGCACCGTTCCTCTTTGCGTTCCCCCACGAACCCGCACCTTTGCTCTTTGCGTTCCCCCACGAACCCGCACCGTTCCTCTTTGCGTTC